>CAEGAD010100501.1:0-25000 GCA_903067055.1 Poeciliopsis paucimaculata | reverse complement strand
CTTAAACAGCAGATGTAAAATTGACATTTACTGAATTACTAAAGTTAGATCTGCACTTTACTTAATGTAGCTTTGCTTTCATTTTCAGAATCCAAGACTATGAATGTGTTCAAAAACAAAACAAAACATAAACATAAATAGAAAACTAACTTACCACTCACAGGTACTGCCTGCCATTGCAGATGGAGTTGAGAGAAGCCTAACCAATTGATCTTTCTCAGCAAAGATAGCAAACCAGAGTTTTGAAAGGCAAAGGATATTTTCTTCAGCATCTGTTTGTGCTCCGTTCAGATGGCAATGACTGACTGGCGTTTAAACATCCTAATCTTGTTCCAGCACCAAGTACAACATTTTACAGTTGACCTTTATACCTGGGCATTCGCAACATGCTCCTGCGAGAGCAGATTTATTTTGAGTTAAGAAATGCTACAACGTTAAGCTGATTTGAACAAGGATCAGTTGATAAACCCTGAACAGATTCATATTTTAATACAACATTTTAACCTTTTTAATATGTTGTGAAAGTATTTCAGCCAGTTCAAAAAGTCCTGGAGCACAAAACAGTACTAATGGTTAACTTTTCTTTTTTATATCTATATTATTAGTCTTTTTTACACAAATAATTAGTGCTAAAAGTCCTGCGGTGGTACATTTATTCCACTAGGTGGCGCTGCTACTCAACATTTCTTCTTTCTTCTCTCACGATAATAGGGAGGAAACATCAAGGCAACCTATCAGCAATGTTGACCTGTTGGTTCATAAACGATTAATCTGCTTGTTCAAAATAAATCCACAGGCTAATCACAAAAAGGCACACTTTTCGTTAATGCGTTTTGTGTGTGTGCATGTGTGTGTGTGTTGTTCATAAATTTTTGCTTTAATTTTATAATAAACCTTTGCTTAATAAACAAAGGTTTTAATTAACAAGTTTAGTGATAAAATGTTATTTTAATTTTATCAATAAGCCCACACACATATGCACAGTGGCTTTGGCTGTTGAAAAAATACAGTGTTTTTGTACTTTTGTTTTAAAATATGTTTCCACTCTCATCTGTTGTGCGGACACTTAGAAACTAGTTTCTGAACGGATAAAGCAAATTAACTATACACTTCTGGGAAAGCCTTGACAATCAATCACAATAAAAACTTGTAAACTGAACGTGGAAGCCATATTGATGTCAGAAAACCAATACATTTAAGTAGAACAGATTAATGATAAGAAAAACTGATAAAAAAATCTATTCTGGACTGTAACAGCAGCTTGTTAATGGCTCCAAAAAGTCAGTGGTTTCTCTGACTAAAGAGTGTCTATTTAAGCACCACTGGAGATGTGTGTATTATTGAACCTGAGTGCATAACTACGACCATGTTTGGATGAGAAAAAATCAGCAAGTAGTTCAAAGTTGGGAGCCCAGTACTGATCGATTAGGTTTATTGTGCTATGCAAATGTTACTGCCTGGAAAAAGAGTTTTACTAAATGATTCACAAAATGAAGACACCTATTGAATTCGCAACGCTTTACTTCGAATTGTGCAACAATAAATGTCAGGGGTAACTGTTGTGTAAGCATTAATCGAACATGACACAAGCTTGTGTCAGAGTCCAGTCCAGTCAGCTTGGAGTCTCCTGCACCGTTCAGACAGACAGAGGCTCATTCCTGTCTTATCTTCTCCATGGCTTCAGCTGAGACACAGCGTGGAGCTCCTTTCTCGCTGGGCTCCTACTATGTTTCAGAAGAACTGGGTTTTGTGCTTCCAGAACCCCTGGTAGGTGGAATAACTTTTATTCTGCATGCTTTTTATTATCCAGACAGTCTCAAGGAAATGCTAGATCTTAATGACTGCTTACAAGTCCTGTTCAGGAAAGAACTTTAAAATATAAACTTCCATTCTTACCGATTTATTTTTATGCACATAAACAAAAAGGCGGTGCTTATATTTTTATGTGTTACAAAACTGTAATGTGGAGCAAGTATTAAATGAAACTGACTTATATGGAGAAGTTGAAGTTGATCTGGCTCATGTTTATTTTTCTGTTTAATGGACATTTCTTCCAAGGTGCAAACCGAGTGTGTTCAATGTTCTCACATTCTTCACTTTGTCCCCATAGTACATCAGCATTTAACAGCATCTTTAAGATAAACATGTCAAAGTTTTTACATTTTACCAGTGTGTTTTTACCATTTTAATTGGTATTTCTTTGTATCTGTCCCAATTATAAAACTTCCTGTTTGCAGGAAAACCTTCCATCTTATTACCAGCCATGGATGGATATTGCCCTGCGTGTGCCAGAGCTTGTGCACAGTCATGACCTGCGCTCCCATATCAACAAGGTAAAAGGTGACAATTAACCGACCAGCAGAGTTCACTGCTGATTGCTGTAAGATTGCTCAGGGTTGTTCTGCTTCTCCAGATGCCTCTGCTGAGCACCAAGTTTCTCCAAAACCACAGAGAGTTAAGGCTTGCCCACCTGGCCCTTAGCATGGTAACCATGGGCTATGTGTGGCAAGAAGGTGAAAACGATACAGTGGAGGTGATGCGCTTTGGCTTTTCCCTGTTTCATTTCACTTCTCTTCTGCAGTCGGTTGGTGTGTGAGGTTATTCTTTTCCATAATCTCCTTTAAAGATGCTGCCAAGAAACCTTGCTGTTCCTTACTGGGAGGTGTCACAGCGCTTAGGACTTCCATCAATTCTCATCCATGCAGATGCAGTATTAGCTAACTGGAGGAAGAAAGATCCAGAGGGGTAAGGGAAGAAATTTCCCACAGATATTTTTAATTACATTCCACATAAATAAATAAAACATTTTTTTTTTTAAATCCTGCTTTTGTTTTTTCATGCCTGTCCTCCAAACTGACATGCAAGACCTTTTGACATGGAGTGAGTATTTCTCCTTTGAATTTTCCTCTAATTCGCCACAGCACTATTTGCATTTATGCATTTCTTTGTTTCTTTGTATTAAAAATAGAAACCTGGAGTTGCTGGTCAGACTTCCAGGTGGTGACAGTGTCAAAGGTTTCTTTTTGGTCACTCTGCTGGTGGAGCTTGCAGGAGTCCCTGCAATAAGGGTGAAGATGTCTCACAAATTCCTTGCTTCCAATAACACGTGAAAAACACTGTTGTAACTGATCAACTGACTGGAGACTGAGAAAAATAATCTCTGAGCATCATTTGGAAGCGATGAAGTTTCAGACAAAGCTGTTGTGCAACTGTATTACAGAGCATTCCCGCAGTCATCAATGGTGTCAGGTGCGGTGACACGGAGGCTGTGACCAGAGCACTGGAGAACGTTCGCCAGTCCATACAGGACATGAATGATGCACTTAAACTAATGCATGGTGAGAATTACATGTACAATGAATGAAAAAGATGAAAGTTGACCACACACATAAATAACTTGATTAATGTTATTTTCCCCCAGTGCATGTGGACCCGTCAGTCTTCTACGGCGTTATGAGGATCTTCCTGTCTGGGTACAGAAGTTTGTTTGCATTTTACTACGTATGGCACCTCTCTGAAAACTTCTTAGAAATTTCAAACATGCTTTTTGACATTTTGCAAGCAGGTCAATACCCCTCAAAGTTTGTCTCATTGTCTCATGTTAAATCCCCAAAACACACATTGAAGTTTTTTGGGGGATTTTCTGTGATACATTGGAAGATATTAGTTTAAAATGTTGAAGCAAAAAGAAAATGATAGGCCGACATCTTTATTAGAGCTCAAGATGTTTGTGCTTTACATATCAGGAGACTAAAATTTTGGCCCATGTAATTTTACAAAATAGCTCAAGTTCAGTCGTATTAGATGGTCACACGTACTCAGTTAAATTTAGGTCTCAACTTTGACTGGGCCATTTGAACACACAAATAAGTTTTGATCTTAAAGAACCACAGTGTAACTTTGACTGTATGTTTATTTTCATAGAGTGCACATCACCCTTTTTTGATTGCTACTTATAAAATGTGTGGAAAACAATTCATATCTGCTACTCTGTGCTTGTCGGTCACGTTGAATTCTATTGAAATAAATCCAGATTTAAGTTTGTAACCTGAGAAAATGTTAAAAGTAGGAACACATTTGCAAGGCATTGTAAATGATAAATCTGTCTGTACGTCCTCAGGTGGAAGGACAACCCATGTATGCCGAAGGGACTTATTTACGAAGGTGTCCAGACAGAACCGATAGAGTTTTCTGGAGGAAGCGCCGCACAAAGTAGTCTGCTGCACTGCTTTGATGAACTGCTAGGAGTCAAACATGAAGAAAAAAGTCGTAAGATAACTGAATAAATTATAAAATTACAAAACAAGTTTAAAAATAACGCACTGTGATGCTCTTGTCTTTCTATCAAGGTGCCTTTCTAACTCGCATGAGGAACTACATGCCACCTGCCCACCAGAAACTGATCCAAGACATCTCTTTGCAACCGTCCCTGAGGGGTTTTGTCCAGCAGCAGGCCAATGAGGACCTTAGCACGGCATTTGATGACTGTGTCTCAAAACTGTTGGACTTGCGCAGCTACCATATCAATGTTGTGAGCCGCTTTATCATTGTACCTGCTGCCAGAGCTCGGCAACTACGGGCAAACAGCCACGACTCAGAGGGGGAGATGGTCAGCAGAGCCCCCACATCACTGGAGGAGAGGGGCACCGGTGGGTCTGGCATCATGACCTTCCTGAAAACTGTGAGGGACAAAACAAAAGACGTCCTTTTGCATGAGACAAGCAAAACAACTATTCACGAGAACTGTCTTCAGTGAGGATATAAATAAAATCAACTCTGCTGTAGAAACACAGTTTTATATGCTAATAAAATTGTCACTTTTCTCAAAATAAGAGTGAGTCATCTCAGTTGCATTTTCTACAACCAACATTGTTTACCTTGTTAACAATTTCTAATCTATAAAGCATGTGGGAAACCAATTACTCAATCCATCTCTGTTGCTTGCTATTTAATTAAACCACTAAGTCCGTCTTTATTTTGCCCTGGAGTGGCAGAGGAATGCACCAGACCATTTGTCTACAGAACATTAAGCCATTAGATGACAGAATGTCATTTATTTGGATTAAGATGGGTTGTGGAACTTAGCTCAAATGTGCTTAAAAATAGCTAAGACAATTGCAGCCAGCACGCACACATAATCTTCCTGAATTTATGTTTGTTGGATAGCATTGTTAAAAGTAAGTCAATGTGGAAAAATCCTTAAGAAAAGATTATGGGCTTTGGTAATATTTAGTCTCTTAATTATCTTAACCAACATTTCTAATCTCTCTCACGGAGAAAATGTTGTATTTTCAATAGAACCTTAGTGGTTTTTTCCAAAGTGTCCAAAGTTTTGTAGTTATATAAAAGTGGACTTGGAAGTTTTATTTGCATTATAAGCCTCTCAATTGCAAAAAAAAGTACAATGGAGATCATGGTCATGAACTCTTGGCCAGGCATTCTTGTTTAGGCTGCTCTGCTTCTGAAAATGTTGTTCATCATAATGTTTTTTAGATCAAGTGAAACGGATCATTTGGTCATAAGTGGTTGCAGCCTAGGATCTCTTCCACGGAGTCATTTCGTGTTGTTGAAGCACGAACACTGACCTTAACTGATGCAAGTTCGCCCTGCAGTGCTTCAGATGTTGTTTTTGGTTCTTTTGTGCCTTCCTGGATGAGTTGTCGATGTTCTCGTAATGTAATTTTAGTCAGCCGGCCACTCCTGGAGAAGGTTAACCACTCTTCCATGTTTTCTCAGTTTGTGGATTGCGGTGGCCTCTGTGTTTTACTGGCATCCCAAAGCCTTACAAATGACTTTGGGACCCTTTCCAGACATACATGTATGTTACTTTATCCCATGTATGTTTTTTACTTTCTTTAAATTGGAGGCTGGTGTGTTGCTTTTTTGAGTGCTTTTATTCTGCTTTATTGCAAGAAGGAGTCTATTCAAGTGACTGAATAGGTCAGACATACATTTATTTTTCTCCTATTGAAATCAACATTTAAATACAACTTTTTCTATTTTTTTGTTTACCTTATATGTTTGTGTCATATTAAAATTGATTTGACAGTCTGAAATATTTGTGTGTAATGACAACAAGGAAAATAAATCTTCATTAGGACCTCTAAAGGAAATCTACCTCACTGGATACAGTAGAATGGTATTGTCATTAAAAAAAAAACTTGTGTTTTTTGCAATGTTTCTGTTAAGTGGCAGATTGTTTCTTCATTCAAAATAGACCTTGGATTAAAAATGAACACAAGTTGGTATATTTTAGATAAAGTTAGGGGTGTCTAGAAAATCTGAAGACTACAGGAGGGGCTGGAAGAAAATGTACAGTACATCCTGCAATACCTGATAAAGTCATTGTGGGGCACTAAAGGGCAACACAATGCGTGTGGAAGGAAAGAAGTTATGGTTTGGCTACTGAATTAGAGAGACAGGTTTATTTAATTCCACAAAAGGGCGTGCTTCCTTCTTTTAACTCTTCAGACTGACAATAATGAAGCAATAATATGTTCTAGAGTCACCATTCATCGGAGGTGTCTAAAGTTGTTCTGAAACCCACACTGCCCACACTAAACCAGCAACAGGCTGAAACATAAGCTGTCCATGCCAGAACATAATCATCTTTTGTTGAGTCTTAACGCCAGAAAGAAGCCCCACAACAGGGTGGTCATGTTGAAGCACAATGAACAATGCAGAGCAGAGATTCATCACCCATCAGAGTTGTTACCTCAGATCTCCTGTCTCCCTCCTCCTCCTCCTCCAGCCCTCATGTGCTTTGTTGTACTTCCTGGAGGGAACATGTGGAAAACCCAGAGCTATGAAGAGACAGATTGTGCCACGAACGGCAACGTAATCTTCACCCTCACCAGCTTATCACCATTAGTGCTTTATTGTTTCCCCTAACCTGAGGGATCTCCCTTATCTCATGCTGTCTCTTTTTACATGCTGGCCAGTACAGGGATGAACCAAAGCCAGGGAGAAAACAATTGCCCATATTGTGAGTTCACCGTCACTGAGGGCTTTTAGCACTTGTTTCAAGATGTTTAAGCAATGTTATTTTTACGCCGTTCTCGTCATTGAAATGGCAGAAAGGCCTGAGATGAGGAGGTGAAAGGTGAACAGAAACAGCGCAGGGATGAGGAGGGATGGGTGGCAGGGAGGAAAAACAGTGAGTTCACATGATGGTGATCTGATTAGAGCCGTTTTTCACAGCCAAGGCAAATAATCCTTTTCCTTATTGCCATGTATGTGGAGGACTCCCTGACAACCCAGCTGTAAACAAAGGCCATCTCCAAGGATGCCTTCATTGTGTAGTCGGGGCTGGGCCGGCACGGATACCAAAGTTTCACCCTGTGTCACGTGGGTGGTTTCACTGTAAGACATGACACATTCATACTCATGCCCACACCTGGTCCATAAACACTTATTCTGTGCAGAAAATTGTTTGGTTTGGCCAACACTTTGCTCTAAATGACCTTGAAGAACTTACTGCCAAAAGATTTACCAATCAAATCATATCATGAATTAACTAAACAAACTAAACACACAATTTCCCCCAACAAAGGGCTTTTGGAGACACTTTTGTTTTTATGAAATCTACTGAAACGTCCCTATTCCATCTGTCAGAGTCACAGGGTTATAGCTGAGGATTGTCCTTTGGGTAAGACAGCCGAATATTCGTGCCTTGGTGGTTAACCACAGGATATCCTGGATTCTGTTATTTCAGAATTGAATGCATAATTCTGCTGCTTGCATCAAGCCAAGCAAAGCCAAGAGCTCTTCTCGCCCTGAGAAGTGAGCGCCATCACTGGCAGCAGAGACAGAGGGTGTAGCTGGAAATTAAGGGCTACATGTGCAGCACAGTAGGAGGCTGGGTGTTTCTTCCACTTTCCACTCATCTTGAGTTTGCTATCTTTGTCAAACATCGATGTCTACACACCCACAGATCAGATATATTTTCATTATTTGCTGATTGGCCACACCCCTCAGTCGCACCGGGTCATGTTTGAGCTCTTTTCAAGGTCTCTGGTACCAAAAGGGAAAAAGCTGGCCGCAAGGCCCGAGGCTACAAACTAGTATTTTTATAGTTCTAACTAGAATATTATTGAAAACACATTGCGTGAAACACAGATGGATGTTTGACAGCCTTTATTTCTGGTAATTATGATGATGTTTCAGTTCAATGAAAACATGATACTTAAAGTAAAGTAAAAATATCATATCGACAAACTTTTAAAGCAAAAAAGTACAAAAATGTGAGCTCAATAAAACATTTGCTTAATGTCTGCTTATAGGTTATTATTTTAAAAATGAACTTTTAATCTGTCAAAACTTCATGTTTTCTATGTAGCATTCAACAATCAACAGAATCTACCTCATATTCCTTATATTGTCTTCCACTACATCCTAACAATAAAAACCTATTAAACACATTCATTTTTTTGCATTTATTATACCAAACTAAGCAGAAGTTGCATTGTCAATTCAAGTTGTAGTTTCTACTTTTCCCCAAACGGTGGGTTTGGATGTTGCAGACTAAAAACAAAACTGTGTAGCAACTATTTAAACAGAACCACATTATAACAAAGAAGAGATGGTGTGTTCTTTAATGATCTTTCTGTGTTAGACAAATACTGAAAATAGAGCATTTTCAATCATTTTCAAGCAAGACTAACAAGCAAAAATGGAACAAGCAAATTGATTAAATTAAATCTTATTGACACTTCTTTCATTTTTTATTTTTATTAGCAATTTATATATTGCGTTCTGAGAATGTTGCACACAGGAAGATCATTGGCGGTGCACCACCTCCGACCGCCACCTCTGTATAAAATCATCACGAATTTCTGTTAATTACTATTCAATGCAAAGATTATGATGATTAAGAGAATCACAAAAAAACATACAGATAAAATGCAACGATGTTTTAAGATTATTTTGTACTTAGCTGTCAGCTTTAGCTTTGTGGACCTACAAATCCAGTTTTATGCAAAATGAAGGCACTCAGAAAGTTATCTGCTTCTAGTACGTTTAACTGCTCATAACCTTTTTAATAAAACTTTACTTAAAATTTCTGAACTACTTCTAAAAAGGGAAATCAGAATCCTTGTTATTCTGTAGCTTATTATCTTATTTCAGCTTTAGGAAAACTGTTGTGGTTTAGGCCGGGGTTATATGTCGCTCGAAGCACTCCCCAAAACACGTAATCACGCAAACATGGTGAATCATCCCTGCTCCATCAGGTATAAATGGCTCACAAGGAAAACCTCACTATTTTCTCTGTTGTGGGAGTTCAAACACACATTTTTGCTTAATAGTCACAGTTAGTCACACTTTATGTCTCAGCTACACTTTGGTTTTTATGCTTTCGTGTTTTTTTTATTTTTTATTTTTTTAACATAAGTATTGCTTAGTGCTTCATGTAAGGAATCTGTTGGAACAAGTGAAAAGCCTTTCATGTATTCATCTTGCAACAACATTTTTACTTCCTCTCCCTGACTCAACAGAGATCAAAAAGGGAAAATTTAAGTGGTTTGGAGCCAGTTTGAAAGGCTTCTTTTCAGGTGTTGGATTACATATGCTCCGTTGTGACAGAGATAAGAAGATCCCGGCCGGATGACCTCACTAACTAGATAAGAAAGAAGAAATATCAATGCAACCGTGACAACTTTGTCACATTTTTCGCTCCGTCATGTTGATAATATGTTATTCTGTATCTCATCACAAAGACTTTTTAGTCTTCATGTTTGAAGATAGTGCTCCTTCTAGCTACATCTTCTGTTAGTTGAAATGTGATGCTTTGCTGGCTGACATCATCAATTGCCTTCACAGAAAAGAATCTCTACGAAAATGTGATAAATTGGATACAGATGGAAATTGTTTGAGTTACATTTTAAATTGTGGGCAGAGGACAAGAGTGGTGTGAAGACAAGTGCATTGGCTCAATGATCTTTCAAATAACATAACTAACTTTTATTTCTTTCTTAATAAACTGTTTTAACAAGGTTGACAATAGAATTTCACATGATTGAATAGCAAAAGTTGATTTCTTAGCAATACTTGGCCATCTGTTAAAAATACTGGCCACACTTTGCAACAAAATCAATTAGATTCCATTCATTTATAGCTTGTGATTTCTAATTATAATTCTTCATTTAATTGGATGAAATTTACCTTACAAAAAAAAAAAAAAAAGCTTGCGGCATACTGTGCAGATTACTTAGCCAGATTACATAACAGAATGCAAGACAAGAGCACTGCAGCACATGTCAACCTACATTTCTCTCTATGTTTTTAATTTAATTTGTCCTTTATTGAGATCCCTGTGTTCTATACAACCAAAAAGAAGAGAATTGCAACAATTGATGCAGAAATGATAAGATTATGGACAAGGATGGTAGCAGAAATGAAAGAGTACTATCCAGTGACACACAGACTTTTTACCTGAGATTAAGGATAAACATGAGAGTTATTCAAGAGTTAGCAATAATAAAGAAGAAGCTGGTAAATTTTTGTTTTCTTACTTCTTACCTTGAGAAAATTAGAGGTGAACCACAATCTAATCTCAATAAGACAGTGCAAGAGGGAGGCAGAAGAGAGGAATTAGACTTGGAGGAAACATCAAGCTGGGTATCAACTGCATGACAAAGAAAAATTATATAATAGTTGCAAATTATTTAGCCAAGACGGAGCATTTAAATAATGCATGAAAAGGGACCCAATACAGAACCCAGAGGCACACCAATGTTCATCCAACTGGAAACCAGTTTACTTAATTAATCAGTTAACTTAACTAATGAATTCATTAGTTAAGTTAATTAGTGGTAACTCAAGGGAGGTCTTAAATGTCATTGTAATCTTACATGAGGAGACCCCTTCAAATCTTCATAATTCTACAAGATATCTGCTAATTTCTGCACAATCTTGAGGTGAAAACAGTAAATACTTTTGAAATTGTAGTAAATCTTCAAACAGCATGCTTTTTCCTTATCTTAAAAATGGCATTTATGGTGCTATGGTGGCGCAGGGGGTTAGCACGCCCCTCGTTTGGAGGCCTCAGTCCTCGACGCGGACGTCGCGGGTTCGACTCCCAGGCCTGACGACCTTTGCCACATGTCTTCCCCACTCTCCTTGCCCTCTTTCCTGTCAGTCTACTGTCAAAAAAAATGTGAGCCACTAGCACCGCTAAAAACTCTTAGCGGTGTTTTTAGCCACTAAGAGCAAAAAAAAAAATGACATTCATTAATACAAGTAGTCCTAAAAAAAAAGGAATAAAATCAACATTGATGATTGATGATCAATCATCAATATTGACAATTTATATATATATGTACATATATGTGTGTGTGTGTAATTTGTAGAGTGATTTGTAGTGGTTAGTATGTATTTTAGGCAGTGAAATACAGCTAAACTAATCCAGGTTCTTTAAAAGCACTAAGTCAGTGTCTGGATGACATCAGCCTGAGAGTGAGGAGTTGTTCTCCTGAGGATTTTTGTACGTCCTGCTTTACACATTGGATTTGCATGACTTACTGCTGTACTGACATAATAATGACCAAGAGAAGATGCACTGGGAGCTAATAAAACAGGAAAACTTCAAACAGAAATATATGCAGTCATAATCAATAATTAATGTCAGAACAAAGATTCCTTCAAAAATAACCATCTGCAGGTACTTTTCATTAAACCCAGATTTAAGTATAAAAATGTTAGGTTTTTTTATGGATCTCATGTAATGTTCTATTGTTAAATGTTGTGTCTTCTGTCGCTGTAAGCTGAAAATCATCACAATTAACAGACATAATGGATTGAAAGCCATTATGTCTGTGCTGTTAGGCTATAATGTTTCACTTCATAAAATTGAAATAAATAAAATTTCAATAATATTCTGATTTATTGAAAATGTCTGTAAATAGATTTATATTAATTTAAGTTCTAAAGAAGACCTTTGGGCTTCAGTGGAGTAATATTCACTTACGGCTTTGGGGATCTTTCCAAAGCAGCAACGGATCAATTCTGTCACGCCTGTAAATCCTCACTGTTTACTGGTCTCACCACCTTCAGTGACCCAAATGTACGCACCACAAAAAAAGTAATTTTTTCTCAGTGATGTTAAAGGAAAAGTTTTTTTTTTTTTTTTTTTTGTAGTGTTGTTTCATACAAATTCATACCATTCCAGACCATCACAGTGAAATCATCATGTTTGACTGCAGACATTATGTAATCCTTCCAAAATGGTATTTGTGTGCCAGAATTGCACACCCAGTGATTTTCACCTTGGAACTCTCCCATTCACTCAATTGGTCCAGTCTCTTTTTATTTTTATCATTTCGCAATGGAGTCAAATGAAACAAGCGAGTGCTGCAGTGTTGCAGTGCTTTTGGGTTCTTTTGCAACCTAGTGAAAGAGTAATTGATGAGTTCTTGTATTCATTTAGGTTGGCCAGCCAGCTCCAGAGAAGGATTGCCACTGTTCCACAATTTCTCCATCCGCGGCTAATCCTTCTCGCTGTGGTTCACCGGAGTCCCAAAACCTGAGAAATGGCCTGAAAACTTTTTTCCAGACTTCTAGATACCACAGACTTTGCTTCTCATCTTCCATTAGATTGTGAATTATGTGTTGGCTTTTGAGATATTCTAGCCTACTTCATGGCATCAGAGAGTTTCTGCTGAACTGATTTCTTGATTCCGCAGATCGGGCATAAACCAGGTCTGAGTGTGGCCAGGGAACCACAGAAGGTGGTTTATTACAGTAAATCCCTGATTAAAAACAGTGACCCTTTAATTTTTAACCAGGATAGTTTGAAATGATGGTTTTCCTTAGGAACCAGAAAAAAAATTCAATCATCATTCAAGAACTTAATTTTGTACTTGCATGGGCTATATTTGTCTTATAATAACATTTATTTGATGACTTGAATGGTTTCTGGTCATCAAACCCGGCATAAAAAGCAAAATGAGGAGAAATATGTGTAGCTCTGCACAATGGCAGAAGTTTCCCTTCCGTTTGATCAGACCTTTTAAAGTGTTTCCAAAACCACATATTTCACACATGCTCTTATTTGCTAGAAGACGAAAACATGACATCCAGAAGGTTTTTGTCCCCAGATCTCTGGAAGACGTCACAGCTCTTTCTCTTAAAGGTTAACACAACTTTGAGCTGTGCGACAACCAGCTCAATCTCACTCCTCTGCTGACTCACTGCTGGCCCTGTCAGGTGCGAATAAGACAACTGTGTGTCTCGACGCACGTACTCCCACAAGTGAGCGCACATGGACACACAAATGCAAAAACACCTAAATGTGCAGGCACATGCTCTATCCAAATAGATGCTTGCAAAGAAGTGGGTCTGTGCTTCCTCTGACCTGCGTACAGATGTGTGCGTGCGGGCGTGCGTGTGTGTTTGTTGTGTTTACTCCTACATTTCCCACTTGACTTTGCAACCATGCCACACTATTGTCTTCCTCTGACTCGCTCTGCTTCCTTTTCCTCTGAGCTGTCGCTAATGTCACCTTCCCTGCAAGCGCCCACACACTCATGTTATCAACAGCTTCTCATCCATGTTACAAAAATACAGGAAGTTCCCCAGGGGTCTCCTACATGGAAAAGAAATGTCCCATCCATCCCCGTCACACACTTGCATGCACTCCATGATACATTGAGGAGCGAAATGCGTGATTAAGGGTGCTAGGAACAATCTCAGGGACGGATCACTCAGTAGTTGTTCGAAGATAATACTGGTAACCTCAGGAAATGGAGATAAAATCTGCTCAGGGATTATTACACCGCCATATTCAATGTTAGTGTGGGTTGAAGCTTGAGTGACAAGCTTAATCCAGAAAAGATATGTGAGCTCGCACACTTAAATCCATTACTGGATGCCACATGTTTTATTTACTCAACAAAAGTTAGGGAATCTATGCTGAAGATGGTTTGTTCATGCACAAACACACGCCGACACGCGCACACGTATGCAGGTGTGTGTGTTCCTTTTTGACTCTAATTATTGAAAATTGAGTGAGAATCATTCAAACATTGTCTAATCGCAACCGTTCCACTTCCTCTCAGTCCATATCTAGCTGATCTATTGTCAGCAGACTCTCTGATGTAGGATGCAGGCTCAGTCAGGAGCGAGAGAAGGTCAGGTGCAACTGTCCTGCAAAGGGACAACACCAACAGTGATGTTAGCTTACTGAAATACCAAAAACTCGGGTATCCCCAGAGTTGGTTGTCTCAAATCATGTGTTTGATAGACTCAATTTTCCAGCAATTCCTTTGTATTTGCTCACCTCTCCACTTGCCTGACTGACTTGGCCAGAAGCTCTTCTTTTCAGATTTTTTTGTGAATATGACCAGGTGTGGATGAGACAAATTCCAGTGAATTTTCTGCCAGGAATGTTTGTCTGATGTTTGTCAAGCACAACCATTGTTTCAAGTTTCACAGAACGTGATCTGATAAAGAGAAATTATCTGTTGAGCAGCAGTTCTGTGGAGAACACAGCTTTATTGATGTCAGACATCAGAGAGGAATAGATAATCTGTTTCAAGATGACAGAAAGGCAACTCCAGATCAAGTAACCATTCATTACAACCAGCGTATATTGCAAAGAACTCACTGAGGTTTTGTCATATAATAAAAAATTGGGGCATAATAAACATTTTCCACATACAACGTGACCTTTTTCCTGCACAAAATTATAGAAACCAAAGGTAAAATGGTCAAATTGCATCAATGGGCCTTTAAATTATTTGGCTGTAGAAAAACATAATGTAAAGATTTTACATCGCAAGAAGTAAAACAAATTACATTTATTTTCACAATCCTTTTTTGCATTTTCCTTTATGCTTTTATGTCTTATCACCAACCACGCTGCAAACAAAATGGGGAGTGAAGTCTTGGATTTTCATTTTGAAAAGTTTGTAATCCTAGATGTGACACCGTTTAACCCTCTGTCAGCAGGACTAAAGCCTAGAGTCCTTGGTATGTGTGACCTTTATGTACTAAAACGAACAATTGGAAACAACTGAATAGGCAGAGATTGCTTCTTTGTGTGCATTTAACTCTTCGCGGAAATCAGAGCTCAAGTTGCAGTTACACCCAAATCAATGTTTTGTGATATAAACTTTTCTGTTTCTTTACTGTGGAGCTGGAGCGAATCTTTGGCAGACAAAAATGGAAGCAGTCTGGTCTAAAATAAACATTATTCTGTGGCTAACAAAAGGCAACAAAATGAAATTACTGTATACAGTTACTATTTTGTGAATCAGCAATGAAAATTAGACCAATAAACGGTAAACGGGTTCTATGAAACAGTTATAAACAACAAAATTTAGGCTATTTTCACAAACAAAAAAGTACTAATGAAATACATCAAGGTTTGTACTTGTAATGTAACAAAATATGAAAAAGCTGAAATAGTGTAAATAATTTAGCAAGAAATTGTTCACATATTCCATTTGCAGGTCAGTATTACCTAGCTCTGTAATACGTTTTCTTGTGAATGGGTTTTATCCCCCTGCCACTTGTTACTTTGGACAACTATGTTGAATATAATATTGTTGCTTTAAGGTCTAATCTTTTTCTGTAATTTAACTTTTGGATCATCAAGGATCATCAAGGCTTATTGGTTTGCTTGTGCAATGCTGAACTTGAGCAGTGTATGAAAATAGTACTTTTCTGATACAAAACATATCATGTAATACTTCGGAAAAGCAAGAATCCCGTCCTTCTTTGAAATACTATCTCCTTATTGTACTAAGATCCCATCACAAACAACAGATACTCTGGCTGATTCATTTTGCTGACGATACAGAAGTGGTCTTTAGGAGAGAAAAGATTTACGCTGGTTGACTGGTCCAAACAAAACCACCTTCAGACTTTTTGTCCTTTTCCTCCTAAGCTCAGCCTTTCTCTGCCCACACAGAGCGAGCCTGAGCTCATTTTGCTCGTCTCTGTTCCCAAGGCATCATGTCCTGAAAAAAAAAAAAGGCAAAAAAAGTATTCATAAAACAAACTAATACAATTTGTTCTGCCAAAAGCAAGTTCACCTGTGCCAGAAACAACCACATTTAAATTTAAGACCTTGTACTTTCTGCCATATAATTTGTGAAATTAGGGAAGCCAATATTGTTCGAAGGCTTAATGCAAAACATATAAGGAAGATGTCTGCCAAAGGTAATTTTTCAGTATAATTTTTATGGATTGGATAGATTTTTTTTTTAGACTTAATTTTCTTATTGCGAAAATTGGGAAACTCAAGAAATATCCCTTTCATGCATGAATTATGATCATTTCAGTCAATATTTTCCAAGGGCTTTTTGATTTTCTTAAGATGTTAAAATAAATGTGGGGGGAAAAAAAACAAAAATTAAAAAAAGGAAAAAAATGTTTATTTAAGGATTTTTCCATTTGTCCACTCAGGTGGACAGCAGAAATGTAATATTTCTCTAACTATAATACTAAATGTGAAATGTGAACATATTTGAACATTGTTTAACAAACAAAACAACTCTCATCCTGCTCTAACATTCGTTACAATCTCATCCCTTTCTTCACTCCCTGTCTCAGTTTGGTTGTCTCCTTGTTCCTCTTCATCTATATATTATTGTGGAAATATTTAATACTGCAAAACTAATAGCACTGAAAATGACACTTCATTTGGGGCCAGTGTTCAAGGCTGATCTCAACAGGTGCCTTCGACACTCGACTGCTTTTTAACAGCTGTGGGGTGGCACCGCTGAGCCTGCGGTTCTGCCAAGTAGGATTTCAGATTACCCACCCTATATGGAGTCCTTGAAGAGGCTGTTGGACAGCTGCTCCTGGGGACTCCCTTGTTTTGCTGGCGGACTTTGGCGTTCACAAGGTTCAAAAGAATAACATTTGTCACCTTTGATTCGTGACTGAACAAGGAGGTAATTACTTTTGCATATAGGACCTGGGAAAGAAATGAAAGTCTCAGGTGCAAGATGCAGAGAATCAGCAGTCTTTTAAAAACAGGTATTGAGAACAGAGGCAGAAAATTGTGCCAGAATCAGTAAAATGTGGAATTATAAAGCTGAAAGGCATGAAACGAGGGACAGAAGCAAACTGGCAAACAGGGTGAAGCATAGACAGACAAATAGAGGAAGACAGTGAGACACTGTCTGTCTTCACTCTCCGTCTGTCTGTCAAAAAGACAGAGACACTGTCAAGTAGATAACATTAGGGTGTGGCAAAGGCTAGTTACAGGTGGGAAACTCAAGATGTGAAACAGTACAAAAGATTATCTCACAAAATAAAAGAGAAAGTTAAAAAATAGCATCTTTGCCTGATACTAGGATTAATTTGACAAGCTGAAGCATTAAAGAAAAAAAACAAAAGCAGAAGAAATCTGAGAGCGGCAAACTCTTTTTTTTTTTTTCACGGCTCTGTATCTGTAAATTAAAACAAAAAACAAAAAAAACAATCCACCTTATATCCTTGTTGAATAAATCCAGCTCCAAACACTATTTCCCCCTAATCGTCTGTTTTTAAGAGAGAAAATCTATTCATGCGCAGAGAAACATTTATCCCTTGGCAAAAATTAATTTGTCAAGAGAAATTAAACATAAAAATCAGTAGCAGAACACTGTGTTCCTAAAGTAGCAGAACACAACATTATGAGAGGCAGATGTTCTATTATTGAACTGATTACCTTTGAGATGGATGGAGGGGTGCCCGCGCTTTATTTCCACTAAAGAGCATCAACATTAAGGCACTGTGCTGATTTTAGTCAGGGGCTTATGGCTCGGTACATGATGGACTCGTACAAATGAATTGGTCATTTTAATCTGGCTGATTAAGACTGACATTGAAAAAGTGAAGGCTTAATAACTGAACTGTGTTGTTTCAAAAGACAAATAACCTGCGTTTTCACTCACAAGTTTCTCAGAATTATTATGCTGCTCCAGAGAAATCACTCAAACAAAAATAAATAACTAAATAAATGAAATGTTTATGTTTCTTGATGAGAAGGAAGTAAAACGTGTGCTGTGTTTTCATAGCTGTGTGTGTGAGGAGTTCTGGGAGCTGACCGAAAAGTTGCACAGCAAGAGTGTTTCTTGCTGCGCAATGAAAATGTGGTTGTGGAGTCCTTGCCTTCTGGCCCGGCTCCAAGTAGACCCAGAGGAAATTTTCACTTATCGGCTTTAATAAAATGATCTTATCCTTAGAAGATTGTTTCGTAAACACAGACGCCAATCGGGCTCCGATGTGCCAGAGGTTTGAATGATAACTCGGTTTACATCATGAATCACAGGAGGTTTAACAGTAGATCAGGACTTTGGGCCCACGTGTCTCAAACCCCACATGTTAGCCTCCAACCACTGGTTAGTAAGTTGTCAAATACGGGAGGACTGCAGGAAGGAAGAAAAGCAGTTTTGTTCGTCTAAACATACCCAGGTCATTTTGATGCCTTGGTCACAAAAAGCAACCGAAACATAAATAAAAGTATTAAACTGAACTGTTATTTCATTTACAGATCGTCTGAAGTGCAACTCAGAGGTCACACGTGGCCACGGTTGAAGATGATGCAAATTTGACCCATCAGCACGGATGGCTGAGGCACATAAACTTTTTTTTTTTTTTTGATGTGAATCGTTTCAAAATAACATGCTGTCAAAATTTTCTTAAGATGAAATATGTTTGGTATAACACAAAACTGTGTACGTTATGGACCGTGTATTCTTGGCTTCATTTTAATTTCATTGCAAGTAGGGCCATGAACATCCTGTGACTTATTTAAAAGCAGACTTGGGTGCATTAAACTTGACCACATAAAGCAAGTGTTTTTGAAGAAAGACTGATCACAATTCCTGTCCTGTTATTGAGAATGTGATGGCAAAAAAGCCCCAGATCAAGAAAAATCATTTTTTAAATGGGGAACTTCTTTTTAATAATTTTGGTCGTTTCATTAAAAGTGGGCCTGTTTAGTTTATTACTGAGCAGATAAAAATGTAGAAGAAATTATAATGAAATCATTTTTACCACTTGGCAAAAAAGTTTGAGCACCACTGGTCTGAACAGATTCCAGGTTTTTAGTTTTAGCATTTATTTGCTTCCTCAAACTGATGTCATTTGCCACTTCTTAACTTTGATTTGCTCCATGTCAGTAGCAAATCTGTCCAAATCAGTAACAAAATCTACACACAGCCTAGTTCAAGCACATCCGCGTCTGAGTGAAAAGTGGGCATCCTCCTGTTTTCTTCTCATATTATGGATAACGTTCACCAAACTGTTTCTTCGGTCAGTTGTGAGCCGTGTGAACGTTGGACCGAAACACTGTCTGAGATAAAAACCCAGACCAGAAGGAGCCAGTCCAGGTAAATGCAGCTCAAACAAGTGCCAACATGAGCAACCAAAGGAAGTCTGGGTGGTGAGAAAGTTCCTGACGATCATTGCTTTTGGTAACTTTATGTGAAATCACTTCCTGTCAGCTATGATTCTTCACAGAAATACATTTGTGTCTGTAAAAAGTGAGATGTTAAAGATAATTGGCCTAACAGAAAAAAAAAAAAAAAAAAAAAAAAGGTCCTCTCATTTTTCACTACCATTCTCTGTGTGTGTGACAAGGTTATTGTGCTCATGCCTGAAGAGTACGTTCTTGCAATCCTCTCATGCAACCTCCGAATATACTTCACCATATTATTAAAAACACAAAACGACTCACTGACTCTCAAAGCTAATGTCAAAAGTAAGATAGAAGGCTATTAGAAAATAATGCAAATAAAGAGTCTGCAACACAGAGAGGGAGCTGATTACATTTTTCCTGTGGATAGGAAAATGGAGCAGGCTCTGTCCTACACCGCTGGTGGGAACGTCTGTCAGCACGCCGCAGCCGGGTCACATTAACAACCAGTTTTCCCACAATCTGGCCTTTATTAGAACAGCTAATAGCAAGTCTGGAGTCAGGTAGATCTGAACTGCCCCACAGAGAGAATGCTGAACACTGCCTAATTCATACAGCAAGGGCTAAAAATATCCCTCACATGATGCCAAGGAAAGCAGTCAGTTCCTCGGCTATTACAAAGGATGTTGTTCATGTTGAGCTCGCTGCAAGGCCAACAAGCTAGAGTTCAATTTGAACATTTTTGCTAAGTTCCCGTGCCTTATTCTTCAAAAATATTCCCAATTTCTACAAACGCTGCAGGGGCAACAAAGTCGCAAAGGTTTCGGGGATGCAGTCTGATCTCGGTCCAGTTTAGTTTAGGAAGGTATCTATGACTCAGCAAAATCTCCCTCCAAACTTCTGCGCACATGACCCAGAGGAAAGCCCCGTCCCATGCTGCCTTGCAGTGTTTTCACCTTATTCATGTTGAGTCACAGAGCAACAAAAAGGAAGGATGTTTCCTACTATACAAATAACTCATTCAGATTTTCTTGATAGCGAACCAGAACGTTTCCACGTTTTCTTTATAGCAAATACAAGCCAGTGGGAACTTAAAACTGCTTCAAAGATTCACAGTAAGAAACAATTTTTTCCCCTTCACAGTGAACATGTTAAAAATGACTCTGCTGACATTCACCCACTGTGATATAACAGAAAATACAATGATTGGAGGAGTGATGAAGATGCAAAGTAGCTGGAATGGTTATAATTATTGGATTTTTACAGTCAAATGACAATTATCCCTCTAATTCTAAACATTCTTCAACCATTAATGTCTCTCCAGTTTCCTGTAGTTTCCAGTGTCACCAGGAGGGCTGGCCCAATATATAATAGACAAACTATTATATATTATGTGGTTGCTTAACCACATAATATGTATGTGGTTAAGCCACATATATATTGGCTTAACCACATATATATTGTGGTTATATATATTGTGGTTGCTTAAGCCTCCAGCTGGCCTCAGGCCCTCCAGGGAACTGGATTTCAAACAGGACAGGTTAAAACGTGCAGCAGTTGTACATATACATATGAAAACCTTGACAGATTGAGAGCTTTCTTAAGAGAAAAATATTGATAAATTAAATATGACGTAATGATTCACTTTCTGAGGTTAATGGTCTGAGCTGGGAATTGTAACTAAAACTATGTTTTCTTCTTTAAAGAGTCAAGTTTGGTGCAGCTTCTTTGATATCAATGACTTAACTGAAAAGCTTAACAAATGCAATTTGCACCATTTATATATAAAACGAAAGACCAGATTGAGTGAAATTATAACAACATTTGATCATGTCTAGAAAATCTACAGTCTCCAAACATTTTATTAGGTACAGCTTGGTTTGTATCAGGTTGAAGCCTCATTTGCTTTCACAATTTCCTTAATTTTTCAAAGTATTGATTTAGCAACAAGCTGCAGGATTCCCTGTTTAGATTACACACAAAATATTTTTGGAAATATAGTGCAGTTCCAAACAACCCAGTCCTCTTTACCATAAGTTTTATCAGCTCAAAGTGATCTTTCTGTAATAATGTAACAAGAAATAGCGTGGGATGGCTAAGTTTCATCACCTGCTCATGTTTATCTTTTTTTTTCCTTCATCTTTGAGAGCATCCTACGCCCTTTACAGTGTCTGTGACTCTGAGCCACCAGGGACACCGACTGCTCCATATACAATGGCTCACTTTTCAACAGTGGGTAAACAGGGGATGTAGCTAATATTATCTGCACAAAGATAGACTTTCCAGGCAGTGGAGCAGAGAGAAGCAGCTGTACATCCTGGGGAGGCCGGGGAGAGTCTCTGTGATGCCGATGAGCCTCGGTATGAGCAAGTGAGGATTGAACTGCGGTCCAGGCACATGGGAACCAGAACGAGTCTGAAAGTGAAGGAGGAAGGCCAAGCCTTTTGAAGTGTTTATGATGGAAAGCCTCTATCCTGGAAAGCCATCTCGGATGCTTGTATGCATCTACGTGTGAACAAAATGCGTAGCGGAAGAAACACAGGACAAACAATACAATAACAGCAACGGGAGGAAATGAAGTCAAGTGAACAGGAAGCCGCCGGGCTTCCCGCTCAAGATGTAGATAATTGGTGTTAATGATTGTGAGTGAGAGGGCAGTTGTTCACAGCTCATTGGTATTTGAAGACATTTATCAAAAATGCTTGCCAATACAACAATGTGATACTTTATCATAGAAGTGACATGAGAAACAAAACAAAAATACTCTGTTGTGTATTGCAATATTCCTTCTTCTGTCAATAAGCTTCAGGAATAAGCAATATACTGTAAAATGTGACGCAATAATCTTTGAAAGGATGCGAAACAGTATGTTTTGGACTGAGGGTCTTACAGCTGGCTTCCTGTTTAGGAATACACTAAACGCTTTCACAGTGCTGAAAGACAGAAATCCAAGGAACTACTTAAACTTTCTTGTAGGAGGAAATGCTGATACAATGGTAAATAATGCCTTAGAGTATTTTTGCAATAGCAAATGCCTCATACAAATGAACAATTACTTAACCAATCTAGCCTTAACCCTAACCCCACATAAAGAGAGCTATCTGTGTGCTGCACCTGCAATATGTTTCTATTGGGACCAATGTCTGATTCACAAAGCAAAAAGAACAAGTGATACACCACTGCAAACATGCCCACCATATTCAGGAAGTGTCATCAGTTTGCTTTCCATTTGCATTGCAGCACAGAGGATTTCACTTTACCATTGGAAAGACCTTTGATCAATAACAGAAGTAGCAGACAGTGTGGCCAAAATGACAAGACTTCTGGCAAGAAGGGATGAGGCTGTTTTTAATGAGATGGAAGATGATAGAGTAATTCCTCCATTTAGCTAAAATACTCAATGACAAAAGGCATTAAATACTGGGTTTATGGATATTACATGCCATTTTTAATATACGTGCTGCACATATTTGTGGTATTCTTTAAGAAAGAGAACACTTTTTGCCTTGGTTGGAATTTTTCTAAATATGACTGAACTCTCCCTGAAAACCTCTGATTTCCATTGGCTGATAATCACAAATGTAGAAAATGTGTTCAAAGATTGGAAACCCAGGGCAATCCTTCAGGAAATCAGGCCTGCCTTTGTTTTCTACCCGAGGCCACTTTTGCATTGACAATTTTATGTTTCGTATTAAATGCTGAAAACACAAACGGATGACAGGCCACGTGAAGATGAAAGAAAATATAAGTGCACCCACAGCATCAGTCAGAAAAAAGCATTATTGCCTCCTAGAGACCAAGATGCACAGTAAATGCAGATCCCCAGCAGAATGATGTGACTCAGCCCATTCACTGGTACAATGGTTGCTTTATGACTGCTCATAGGTGGCCATTTAACGCTTACAAAGCTTCTCTATGAAGCTGCTAGGTAATTTTGAATTGACTCATGTGCACCAGCACATGGCTCTATGTGCACCTGCGGACCCCCATGCAAGCTGATCACTTCTGCTGGGTTCAGGAAAAAAAAAAGAAGAAGAAAGGAAAAGAAGGAAAAACTGTGAGTGTTGGTGAAAACAAAATGAGTGGTTACGATGACCTGAACTGTTTACAAGCTCAGGAATTTCTTCATGGAAAATATTTCCTCAAACACCAGTCAACACCAGTCTCAGTGGATGTGTTACTGGGTGCGTGTCTCCCATTTTCCACATAAAACCGTTGACCATAAACCATGAATTCTTTGGTTAAAGTTCCTGAGCATCATAATGGCTACTTAAAATCACTGCATGTGGGCAACTAGATGAAAGAGAAATCGGTGATGTAAAACAAAAATAAAATCACGAATTAAAGACCTTTTTTTTCCATTAAGAAGCATTGGAACGGGTCTACTCGAATAGCGTTATTTCTTACCACTTGTGTTACACAGAATCATAAACTAAATGGTAGTTCATTTGGATATCTTTCTGGATTGAATTTGCACCCAATGAAGACCTGACACTGCTCCATTAATGGCTGTATGGTGTTAAAAAAAAAAGTTACTGCATTCACAACCAACATACTAAACGCTGCTGTTTAAAACACACATATATATATTTAGCTTGCAAATTTGGCTTCACATAAACTTACTTTCTAAAAATTTAAGATTTATTGCCAAGAAGTGAGGTCAGCTGAATACTTTTAAGTTTGTCATTCTGTATTAAAAAGGGTTTTATTGGACTGATGTATTTTACTCTGAAAGCAGAAAATTACCATAATTAATAAGAAACAAAAGCTTGAAACGTGTGTGTTTAATTAATCAATGTGATGTGTTCAACCTGAGTCAATAAGTTAAATGAGTTTTTCAATAATATTATAAGATATTGACTGTGACTCTGTGTCACATTAAAGCTGGAAAAATGTTTTTTCATGGCCTCAATTTTTTTTAAAACTGTCAAAGATCTGAAATTGTAACAGGGATGTGTTGACTTTTAGATTGACTCTGGAAGGTTCATTCAGTGGTTTCTCAATATTCTTGGCTGCCATTTCAGCATGAAGACAAAACAACGCTCCCAGTAAATCAGAGGAACGCTTACTGAAAAGTAAAGGTCAGGGGATGGATACAATAAATCTCAGCAGCACTGAACTTCCTCTCGGGGTTTCGTTAAATCCATTATGAAAAAAAAAAAAATGGAAGGAATACGATACGCATGTAAATGACGTTTTGTTTCCTTCTCCAAGAGAACTATGACTTCAAGGAACATTTATTTTCCAGCAAGACAACAACCCGAAGCATCAAGCTAAATCTACAGAGAAATGGTTTGAAGACAACAAGTTTCCTGTGCTGGAGTGGTCAAGTCAAAGCCCAGACCTCAATCCCACAGAGAATTTATCGGTGGACTTGAAAAGTCACTCAACCTGTCAGAGCTTGAACAGCATTGAGAGGAAGTATGAAGTAACATCGCTCCAGATGTGCAAGTCTGGTCGAGACGTGTTAACGCAAACTTTATCCAACAATTCAGCCAAATGTGCATCTAATAAATTCCGTGACAAAAGGTTTGAGGTAAAAATAGTGCACAAAATCCGTGTAGGACGGCGAAGTCCTAGCGCAAAATTTCGTGTAAAGGTGTACGGAGCCTGGTGCTGCAAGGTTGAGACCTTGTCCTGTTGTGGGCA
>CAEGAD010100492.1:0-162728 GCA_903067055.1 Poeciliopsis paucimaculata | reverse complement strand
TTAGGTTTTTTTTTTTTTTTTTTTAATCATTATTACTAATTTTTTATTTTTTTTTTTTTTTTTTCGTTGATTTTTTTATTTTTTAACACAAAAAAAAAAAAAAAAAAAAAAAAAAAAAAAAAACTGTATGTACACATGCGAGTTTATCTCGTTCAAGACAAACAGAATTGCTGGATGGTTTGTGCAGAGTTTCTCAACATCGTTAATGACTGACATGACCTCATTACTTTTACTTTGCGTTTTGTCAGATTGCATGTCACCGATACACAGTCTCTTGAAATAAATAGAATTTACCCATATAGTCAAAAGAAGAGCAACAATAATGACATCCTTGTGAAAAGGAAAAAAGTACAAGAAGAAACAAAAATTAACCAGCATCTTGAAGTTATGTCATCATAATTTATGAAGATAGACAGCAATATTTTATTTGCTATGTTACACATTTCTGCAAAGAATCCTTTTTCCAGGCTTTTAAATCCTTCATCATTTCTTATTGTTGATTCGTCGTCTAAATTGTAATAGGAAAAAACGATGGACTTATGACAGATTTGTGTTAATTTTTTTTATTCCTCTTCTGTTTGTTGCTAGACTACAATTTATATTATCCTGTGCAAAGAAAACCACATTTTATCCAAATTTATTTTAGTCCACCTAACTACCGAAATGGACATTGAGCTGTAACTGAGGTCAAACATCTGTTTCAACATCAGGATGTGTGTCCACTTAACATTGTCCACAGTCCACTCCGTTCTACTGCTCAAAGAGAGAGAAAAAGCAGAAACTGGCTCAATAAAACCACTAATGTTATTGGCACTGAAGTTCCATTTGTCTCTTACGTACTGGCAGTGAGAAGCACTTCAATCTGACTGTAGAAAAGCAGTCTGGCAGTACTCTCATTCTCTCCTTTCAATTACTTAGGTCGGGATTAATCTACAGCCATGCCCAGGCCTTAATAAATTGAAAACACAAAATCTGAGGGGAAATTAAGAGTAAATTGTCACATCTGATTGTTTGTCATTTCCTCTTGGGGAGTTTGTTATTGCTTTCTGCATGGAATTATTTCCCTTGATAGCTGAAGGACTTCACTGAATATTCAAAGTGGTGTGACCTGTCTGGTTCTGGCAGAGATCTTCTTCAGACATACTTTTAGTCAAATAAATTCTCAAGACAGATGATCAAGATGTTGAATCAATAAATTCCCTCCAGGAAAGGCTGCCCTTATGAGAAAAAGTAAAAATAACACAACAACTTAAAATGGTGTCACTCTTGCGTACAACATTATTTTAGATAGTCATCTGATAGTGAGTGATTAGGTTAATGTCAACTGGGCTGCCAACATCTGTCAGTGAATGTTCTTGATGCGGAAAGGATTGCTTTTATTATTGGATATATATCATAACCTGCAGAGAAACAATCAGGATCAAAA
Organism: Poeciliopsis paucimaculata; assembly: GCA_903067055.1. Classification (NCBI taxonomy): domain Eukaryota; kingdom Metazoa; phylum Chordata; class Actinopteri; order Cyprinodontiformes; family Poeciliidae; genus Poeciliopsis; species Poeciliopsis paucimaculata. Next base: position 161,302 of record CAEGAD010100492.1, on the reverse strand, counting down.
TCAATGTTGTTTTCTGTCTGTGCAGGTGGGATGCCGTAATCAGCTTTGGACAGGGAGAGATCATGGAGCCCCAGATGTTCCCATCATCCCCACCAAACCTAACGGAGAACATTTTGTGTGGCAGCTTCATGCAGGGGAATGAGTCCATCATTAATGGAAGCGACGAAAACCCCAGCTTCTACCAAACCAGCACTGTGGTTATCACATGTATGTACTTTCTAGTTTGCGCTGTGGGACTTTGTGGGAACGCCCTGGTCATCTACGTTATCCTGCGCTATGCCAAGATGAAGACAGTCACCAACATCTATATTCTCAATCTGGCGGTAGCAGATGTACTCTTTATGCTCGGACTGCCATTCATTGCCATTCAGCTGGCACTGGTCCACTGGCCCTTTGGGCCTGTGCTCTGCAGGGTCGTTATGACTGTGGACTCCCTGAACCAGTTCACGTCCATCTTCTGCCTGATGGTAATGAGCATTGACCGCTACTTGGCAGTGGTGCATCCCATAAAGTCCACAAAGTGGCGAAAACCACGCATTGCTAAAACCATTAATTTAGCCGTATGGGGAGTTTCACTGCTAGTCAATCTGCCCATCGTTATCTACAGTGGTGTGATAACAAAGCACAATAGCTGCTTCTGCACTATTGTGTGGCCAGAACCTCAAGACACCTACTACACAGTCTTCATGTTCTACACCTTCATACTGGGCTTTTTTCTTCCCCTAATGGTCATCTGCCTCTGCTACCTGCTCATCATCATCAAGGTAAAGTCTTCAGGCATACGAGTAGGCTCCTCCAAAAGGAAGCAATCAGAACGCAAGGTCACCCGGATGGTTTCCATTGTTGTGGCTGTGTTTGTGTTTTGCTGGCTGCCTTTCTACGTTTTCAACGTCACCTCGGTGACAGGCAGCATCAGCACCACCCCCATCCTGAGGAGCACCTTTGCCTTTGTGGTGGTTCTAGGATACGCCAACAGCTGTGCCAACCCAATCCTCTACGCCTTCTTATCAGAGAACTTCAAGAAGAGCTTCCAGAATGTTCTCTGCCTTAAGAAGGTAGGAGGGCTGGATGAGGTTGATCGCAGTGACAGTCGGCAGGACAAATCTCGCATGATGAATGACCCAACAGAGACCCAGAGTACTTTGCTCAATGGTGACCTGCAGACCAGCATCTAGCAAGTTTTACCAACCTATTTAAGACCCCCTCTGAAAGACTTGAATTATTAGGTCTCATTAAACTGAAAAATACAAGGCACCATATCAGTTGGGCTTCTCAGCGTTATAGAGAACCTAAACAAAAAATCACAGGTTCAGACAAATCTCCTCGGTAAGCTATACGAGAGTACTTCATGAAGGAGACCTGAGGGAACATAACAAGCAATGACACCTACTTGGCAAATGGGCCCCTGGGTGACATGGATTTTTTCCTGGAGACTCAGTATTATATATGTTGTTTACAACAGAAGACCTGCATCAAGTTTCTCAGCAATGTTTGAAAACTACAATGGAACAACACAGCACTGTAAAAGAACATGTAGTTGTTTGAGCTGCCAGTTATGATGCCCTGGGAAGTAAATATTTCTGTAAATAACTGTGCATATAATGGACAAGACATAAAGATTGTTTAAAATATGGACCAATATTGTCATGCAGCTTTTAATTATAACCCTAGCCTAACAGTGTTTAATGTGAAACATCCTTCTGTAGCAGAATTTAATGAACTTCAGTGCTCTTGTGTTGATTCTCTTTTTTTTCTGTGGGTAGTTCACTTGTGACATACCAAATGTAAATGTGTTACATTTGTTCCATGCATTATTGAGGCAATAGCCCAATAAAGCTGCATCTCTGGCAACATACATCACAGTGTTAAGCTAGAAAGTTTTTCTTGCTGGTGTTCATTATTCCAACGGTCTGTGTATTAAGAGTTTTACATCACTGCTTGTGTATAAGTAAATATATTACAGGACAGTTTGATCACGCACGTTACCCCTTTTTCAAAAATGTTGGATTATGTGACTCTAAATTATTCAGTATGAATCCTGGGTTGTTTTGTGTGTTTGTGTTATGCTACCGTATGAAACCTGTCCAGATACTGTTTCATGGATAAGGATTGTACTCGTCTTTGCTGTGCACCCATCTGTCAGGGGTTGCTTGAGCTTCACAGGTTGCTGTGCATAGTTTTTTTGTTTGTTTGTTTTGTTTTTAAAGCATCAAGGTTGTGAAATGCAATGACTCACTCAAGAAAAGACAAACATAATTTGACTTTTTTGTGCCATTTGAGAGACAGCAACCTCTGGCGCCGAGTACGTGAGCGATGTGAATTTGCGAAGGGCTAGAACACTGATCTTCAAGAGGTTGTAGTGTTCCTTTCTCATCATAGTCATCATAGTGCTGCTTCTCAAAAAAGTCCACACGTCACCCTGACAGCCTGTCTGACTCAACAGCCAGATTACCGTCTTTACAAAGTATTCTCAGCAGATGTAGTTTCCTCTTCTCTACATTTGTTACACATAAAAGAGATCAATTATATTTCATTGATCTTCACCACATACGCCTATAGATTGTGCTGTCAGTGTTTCATCTGTTTTATTATGCTTTATGGTGAGGATATCTCAAATATGTGTCAACTATGTATTTTTTTACTACACAATTAATGCAGTCATTGTCACATTGTTACACATGTGGTACATTTTGCCCAAAATAATGTTTTGCTAGCATGCTTGATAGAGAGCTAATAAGCAGACTTCAATAACTATCTTTGAGTAGTGCTTTCCTGTTTACCATTTTTTTTAGAGCACAAGTAATCACAATGTAATTAAGATGGTTTACAGTGGTTAAATATGTCCTAATGCATTGGTGACAACCAAAGTTACAACTAAAATAACTTGTTTTAGTTTTGACTTTTTTTTTTTTTTTTACTTAGCCTAAGCTATACTTTGTTGATGATAATGAAACTGTACAATAACACTACACTTAAAATTTCTGAAGACTTTAAAAAATATCAAAAACATTGTTGTAAATCACATGGTATTCAGAGTTATATTTCAACTAAGTGAATTTTGTTGGCAAAAACTGTATATGTAAAAAATAATATTGAACTAGTTACATCTTTGTACAAGAATATGGGCCCTTGGGTTAGATTTGGTTTCCTACACGCATTTGTTTTACACATGCACATTGCAATGTCCAGAGTCCTGCAACTTTTAGATGTCTCTACTTCAGCACACCTGACTCCAAAATAAACTCATTAGTAGAGCTCAGTATATATTACACTAACTCTACCTGTTTCATTGTGGATCTAGTTTTAATAATTTTTTAACAACATTAAAAAGGCTTTTACCTCGTTTCATTGTTCTACTGTTGTAAGCCTAGTTAATTGTACATTCATTGGTAAGTTAAACATTGTGCATGTAGAAGCCGCAAAGATACCTGAAGAAAAAGAAAATTGCCTTTACTATGACCACAATGTAAAGAAAAAATATTCAACCAGAAAATTGTGTCTATTCTGTTAATGGGTGGTACAAAATGTAAAACAGTAAAAATGGATTGCATCACAGTAGCAAATTAACTATAAAGTGGCATTAGCTCTGTATGCCTTCTTCTTGCAGTGCTAATGAATTGACGTTTTAGACATTTTTTTCTTAAAGATGCATTATGTAGCCAATTTTTTTGTCCTGCTCAGTGTAGTTATCATGGCAACTGTTTCTGTATCGAGTTTGTATAATCCTGATTTTGTTTCTCAAGCTTCTGCTTATTTATAATAAAATAAGGTTGAACCAAGGCTGTGTTGACTTAAAGCAGTAGGAGTATTGTACTTTGATAAATATGCTTTAAAAAAAAAAAAAAAGCACTACATACCATTAAAAGCCAAATTACTTAGAACATATTTTAATTAATTCTGAGATATGGTTACATCAAATAAGTTTGACCTCTCCACATCACTTTTCTTTCATACAAATCACAACTGAAGTACAAGCTCAACATCAGCTATATCTGGTCAAATAAATGCCTGTTTACTTCAGAAATATGCAGCACTTTAGTATAACAGTACAAAAACTTTTTTCTGTAAAACTCATTCATAAAGGTATACGTTTTATAGCCTGGAATGTGATTTTTTTTTTCCTTTATAGGCTGTATTGTGCTTTGAATGTAGCCACAAGGTGGCGATATAATCACGTGCATGAAAGTTGCTCAAAGACCAGAAACAAAATGTTAAAATTTGACATGTATAGAACTGTAGGTCAACAAATTATTTCGGTATTCTTTTGCCCTGATGGGATAATAGCTCATTGATGTTACAGAAACTGTACAACTGACAATAGAAAACTATACAGATTTGGCTCAGACTACAGTGCATCATCTAGCCCTCCAGAGGGAAAATGAAACAAAAGAGCACACAAAATACACATTCCAGTTTTGTTCTGAGTTTAATCACTGAAACAGACAATGAAGCTCTCCTCTTCTTTTGTTTCAGCGGTTTCCCTGAATGCCTTTGGATGGCCTGAAACTGCTCGAAAATGCATCAAAACCATAATGTGACCATTACACATTAACTGTTGAACTTTACTTGTCAGAAAACCATTATATTCCTCTTACCAAAAAAAGATATGCAGGTTTGATTTTGATTACAGAGCAGCAAAACAAATATGAATCTTTTTTTTCTTTTTTACAACTCAGGTAAGTGCCCTCATTTTTTCATTTGTATTTTTCACACGAGGGAATATTTTAAAATTTTGTACTTTTTATACAAACAATTTCAGTAACCCTGGCATGGATTATGTGCATTATCTGACTGAATCATTTTTTTTTTTGTGTCTCTTTTTTTTTTTTTTTTTTACTGATATGCAGAGATCAGTAAATTGCAGATCATTGCAACAGTGATCTGCACCAGCCATAGTTGCAATGAAGAAGTTTAACACTGATGGATTCAGAGCCAGGCTGTGGTCAAGTAGTGCCCATATATGTGCAATGTGTTTATACATCTTACACATTCACCTTTTCGCTCTGCAAATTGTCGTTCCGGAGCAAGCCACGGCAATTTTTCACACATGATCGCAAAAAGCCTGGTTGCATGCAGTGTGTTGTTAATTTCTGTTTTTTTTTGTTTTTTTCCTTTTCTTGCACAGAAAATTCAGATTTAAAGTTCACATATCAAAGTCCTCTGCAGAATGCCACATGAACGCTCTCTTTTAGCATATTTAAACATCACAAATGTGAGCTGATGAATCCACACCGTCATTATACCCACAACTCCACGAGAATGAAAGCATAATACGTCCAAAAAACATTTCAGGTACCAGAACAGCAAGGAACATGTGAATGTACTGAAAAAAAAATAGAAAAAAAATACACTGGAAAAAAAAGTAAAAACTCAAAATTTAACAAGTTTCTAAAAAAATATATATTCCCTGCCCTCAACCAGACTTTAGAATGAAAAAAAAAAAAAAAAAAGGTAAATAAATGAACATGAGAACACTCAGGTCCAGATCTGTTTAGTTTCCATGGCAGCGCTTCTCCAGCAACTGGCAAAGGCAGCGTTTCTAAGCTCTCCCATGTTTTCTCTGCTCTTAAAAAATAGATGTATACTAGAATTCATACAGTATTTCAAAGCTAAAGTCACAAATGATAAGTATCATAACCAAACCTTCAAAAGGGTCCTTGCAAAGGTTGCAATACACTGGTTTGTATATACGACTTATTTTATTTTAACTTTTTTTTTTTTTTTTGTTGCATTCAGTCCTATATGCATATGAAAACATACTGTCCTCATTTTGAGCAAGTTAAATGCTTGGTCAGTTGAAATGAGAGCACCATGGGAGAGAAATGGAGGGGGTGCAGGGGTCAGAATACTGTAAGAAAATCCCAGGTGTGCCCAGCATCACACTCCATCCCTGCAGCAGGAAGGGAAAGGGGACAGAGAGACTGTGGGATCTGGGTCCTCTTCCCACGTCAGAACAGGCGACGCCCGACTCTTCCACCACCGATCCTTTTCATTCAGTTTTGTCAAGTAGATGCCAAGAAGTAGCTCAGTGCTTTTCTTTTTTTTAGTTTCCATGATTTTACATGTCTTTTTTTTTTTTTTTTTTAATCCCTCTTAGTGAAGGAGCAGACTGGTAGTTAAAAGGTTTCAGGTAGGTTTGTGTGTTTGCGTTTCATCCCGCCCCCTTCTCTCTTCGCTCTCTCCCCTTTGAAGCAGTGGTTCTTCATGATCAGTGGTCACAGAAGCTATTCATACTCAAGGAACTGTTTATGATAGAATAAGAGATACCTGAGAGGGAAACGAGGATCAGATTTAGATTTTATTACTTTATTTCCAGAGTTCTGCAAAGGTCTAACTTCGGTTCTTACCCCTCGCTATCAAGTACATCCTTAATGCTGGCCTTGGTGATTATGGCATCGTCGCATTTGAACCACTGGTCTTTGTGTTGACGGATGAAGCTAGTGTAGTGGCCGCTCTCTAACGTGCCTTGGTGGTTGACCACTGCAAACAACGAATACCTGAAAAAAAAAAATAGATCAGCCATGATTTAGATTCCTTAATCAAACTTTATTTTATTATATTTGTTAATTTAAATATATGTGGCTTCCAACTGACATAGTTCCAAATTTAGTTGATATAATTTGTGCATTACATAAAATCAACAAGTTGTTTTACTACAGCTATAATGTAGACTACACAACAATAGGGACCCGACAGTTGTCATTGACACCACAAGGTAGTTTAAAGCATAAAAAGGATTTTGCTAAAGAAGTTGGCTGTTGACAGAGTGCTGTATTCAGGCATATCAATAGAAAACTTAGTGGAAGAAAAAGGTGCACAAGCAATAAGTATGACTGTAGTTTTAAAATGACTGAATTAAAGCATTCAAGAGTTTGACAAGGCAGGGGCAGAGGCTGCAGTCAGCGCTTTAAGAGTCACTACACACATGGCCCCGTTTCCGCTGAGCGGTACACCATTTTATGGTTCGGCAAATTCAGGAGACCATCTGACTCTCACTGAGGACTCTCACCCAAACGACTAACATAGTGACCAACTAGATGAATGTAATGTCCTAGTATGTTGCCTACTTCTGTACTCCAATCATAGGACTGTGTTGTGCGACATGAGTAGCTCCACACTAACCATACCACACCATTGTCCTATGGACTTGCAATAGAAGGCAGCCCAGGGACAATATGGTACAGGTTGGTTATTTTAAAATGGAAGCAAAAATAAATAAAAGAAAGAAAGAAAGAGTGTAGTAAACGTGCCGCTCAGTGGAAACAAGGCCATATATACCCAGGACAGAAGTTACAATTTTATTCATTGTGTCAAGCCACTCCTCGGCCAGAGATTGAGATGTTACAGGTTTCTTACCTGGGAGAGAGGGGAAAAGACTGGGCTGTTGCTCAGTGCTCCAAAGTCCTCTCTTTAGATCAAAGTACATTTTGCATTTTATGTGGAAATCAAGATCTCAGAATGAGGACAAAGAGTGGAGAGGCACATAGACTAAGCAGCATGAGGTCCAGTGTGAACTTTCCACAGTCTGTGATGATTTTGAGAGCCATGTCATCTGCTGGTGTTGCTCTATTGTGTTCCATGGAGATTTTTGAACTGTGATTGCATTGTCCTGAAATGCCAGAACTACCAGTGCCTGCTTTAATCACCATGGGATCACTGCGTTTTGATTTGCCAGAAAACTCTTGCAACCAAAAGCCACAGAGAACCTATGGAGTTTTGTCAAGAGGAAGACAACAAACCCAACAAGGCAGATGAGCTGATACCAGCTATTAACGCCATCTGGGCGTCCTCAACACTTGGGTAGAGTTATAGGCTGATTGCCTCCATGCAACCCGGCATTAATGCAGTAATTTATAAAAAAAAAAAAAAAAAAAAAGCACTGACAAAAGTACTGAGTGAAAACACCTCAAAGCACATCCACTTTATTAGGCTGACAATGCACAATTAAAAAGCTACATTTATTGGTCTTATGAAAGGTTTTTATTAGCTGTAAGCCATATTCTGTAGAATGAAAACTCAAAAATGCATTGCTCTGACAGCAATGTATCAAATACTTTTTTCTAAATTTATTTTGCCGTCATCTGCAAAAGATTCTCAGCTGTTTTCTGCATTGTTCAATTGTGTCGATTGTAAGAGACAAATACAGCTAATTTGCAAATCTCAACATGTCCCCACCATGCAGCATTTTGACATTTTTATTAACAAGTACACCCCCCATAAATGTCTTAGAAAATAGATGCCATTGTAACTCCCATGGATGAAGAAAACTAAGCAGCATTTAATAGACCACAACCTGATTTAATTAGAGGAAGTCACAGTCGGCTGCTTTGGGTCTTTAGCATGTGCTGCTGTGCTCAAGTTAAAATTTATGTGATCACTGTGCTGCTTTAGAACCGCTGAGAACAAAATGTCTAGAGATCAGTCTTTCTTCATATGCTAAACCACAGGTACTCACTTATTGTCGTTGTTTAATACGTCAACTGACTGTTGATACTGCCCATTCATTCTGCTCTCTTTACTGTGGATGACAAAAGAAAAACAATTACAGGTTTACATTTCACTTGAGAAAAAATTTCCACTAGGTGGCAGAGCAGCACAATTTATGATAGCAGGAACAGACTTGCCACATTTTCTCAATTTGGAGATTTCAGATATTTTCAAATTCTAAATTTATGAATAATTGACTCGTTGGGTCATTACATTAACAAATGTCAGCAAACAGAAATCACAGACTGAATTTTTTTTTTTTTTTTCAATTACTTGAACATGAATGGCAGCACCTCCTTTAGCAAAACAAAATAAAAAAAATACATTGCTGAAAAATGACATACCTCACTTTGATACTCGTTTCTCTCATTTTTTGTATCAAAGCTACATTGTGAATAATTCTTAATCTCAGTCATTACCATGTTTATCCCTCTAACACACATGCACATTTCTTTAAGTCTTCATTGTTTGGTTTATGGTGTTTTTTTAACCAAGTTCCTCTAAGGCCACACTTTGTTGTTTAGTTTTAATAAAATAATGAATTTATATGAAACACGTTTATTGTTATGCCTACATGTAATTCCCCAGCTAATACAACAGCAAAGCATATATTATGTTTTTGGTTGAAACTTGTCTTTAGATTAAGTTAAGTTTGTCAGTTTTTTTTCTACATTCTTTGAGGATTCAAGCTTAAATTCATTATCATTAATTATAAGACTACACTCAGTCTTATGATTATTGAAACAGCTGTATCATCAGAAATTAATGTGATTTCCCCACCCTTTCATAAAGTGTGTATGAAGTCTCAAATTCTTAGTATAACAGATTAACATTCATATTTCAAACTACAAGTCATGATAAAGATGCCGAAAGGTTCAAGTTGGATGAATTCATTATAGACAAGTGTGTTAAAATTACAGATTACACCACAATCCTGCCATCTTAAAAAACTGTTTAATTACAGAGTTTTTCTTTGAGAAATATGAACCTGAAGACAGTAATTACACAGTAAGTACTACTGTGCTTAGTTTTCAGAGACATGTATATCTAGCCTTACAATGTATAATTTTTATAGCTATTTATGTCCATATTTATAATAGTTTTGTGAAGTTAATTTTTTTTAACATACGTTTTCAGAATTGGATACTTTTATCAGACCAAAAATAGCTTAAATGAACACAAGAAAAAAATTATCTGCCCATCATAAGTCAGACAAGATCAGAGCTTTTGTAAAACAAAGCACTTCAAGTTTTCACTGCAGCCTCACCTGGATGCCATAAAGGGCGTCATGTCCAACTCTAAAGGGAAGGAAACATAGGTAGTAATCTTCCTCCGCAACTTAGCAGAGTGCTCAAACCGCTGGAGAGGGCCAGACAGGAATGATGAGAGAAAAAGGGGAAAAGGAAGTAAATTTAAAATTAAAATGAATTAATTTTACAACAAAATTTTTAATTCTATTTATGTTTTCTACACAATAATGGCAAGCTAGCAATGGTCTTGGAGTTATTTAGCACAATCCTTTTACAGCGTGTTCCTATGAATATTATAAATAGATTATATGTCTCCACTGCCATATAATAAATAAAACATGGACAGTGGAGGACTGTATGAGTCATAGGATTCATGGGTGTCCCAGGACAGAGCATAAAAGCACTAAAATAGTAGGAGATAAAGCAACAACAGTAATATGGGATGATGAACACACCTACGCACAAAGACTCAACCACATGTATAAATAAAATAATACAATCTTACAATACACAGACCATAATAAGGCTTCTCTGTGCAAAAACCAACTGTCTTGGAGTGAAGACCAATAATAAACTGGCAACACATCATTACTGACTCACTTTGAGATGAAAACACGCTACAATGGGGAGCTTTTTCATTGTCAGCTGTTTCGTGGACTCCTGGTAACTATGGCAACCGCCACACTTGATTTTGGCACTGCTTCCAAGATGCTCAGGCCGCGTAAACCTGCGACCAGAAGACAGAACATGGAACAAACTGTAAATCTGCATGAGTACAGATCACAGAATCATGAGCTTAGGCTTTTATCATTAACCAGAGTGCAGATTTTGTTGCATCTCAGTTCAGTAAGCGCAACAGCTTCAGCCTGCTCTGTACCTTTAAGAGACTTGCTGCAGCAAGTAGGGGTGTGTGAGGTGCTGCAGTGAAAAAAAAAAAAAAAATGGAGGCGAGAAAAGAAAAAAAAGGGGAAAAAAAAAAAAAAAAAAAAAGAGTTGGGGGTGAGACAAATGGGAGAGGTAGAGATTGAGGGCACGGGCAGAAAGGGAATTAGGTAGAGAGGCAGGGAAATGAAACAAGATGAGGAAAAGTGAAAAAGAAACCGCAAGAACGAGGGGGCGGAGGAGGAGATTTGAGAGGTCACACCTGCTCCGTCAACCTGGTGATGGGAGAAGATGAGATCCAAGCATAACAAGGTTGTTGTGACTGAGTAGACACCACGTGTGACCCTTTGTACAATCATAGGGAGTTGGGGGGACAAATGAAATTTGTTTGGTTACTACTGCAAAAGGCAATAAGTAAGGATAACAACATGTTTCTTTCTTTTTGTTCTATTCAGCCATGTCTAAATAGGATTAGTGTTCCAGTCCAACAGAAAAGAGAACATTACCAATAGCAGCAGTATAAATCAGTGGTAGAGAAGCACTAATCTGGCCTTTCGGGACAGATAACGATTTCAGTCTGAAAAGAGAAATGTGCTGCAGAGTTTCGGACAGAGTTGGTAGTTCTAAATCCATCTAAATTAGGAATTAATTAGGGTTATGAATGAACATGTCTTTAAACCTATCTGATTTTTATTACATCGAATGATGGGAGGTTAGTGAGATGATAGGAATTGTCTTTTCGGATGGATTTAATAAGTAAAAAAAGCCATTCTGTGATATTAGCTAGATACATTGCTGTGTGTGTCAACGTTATTCTTCAATGTATGCGTTTTCTTTAAAATATGTTTTGTCACAACAAGAAAATATATATTTTGAAACACGAATAAAATGGAAACTCTTCAAACTTTCTGTCCCTATCTTCTACCCCTGAATAAAAAAAGGAAAAAAAAAAAAAGAGAGAAAATATCATTTGTGGGGTGAAATGAGTTTGTACCTGCGTAGGCAGTCTGTGAGTGTGGTGGATCCTGACAGGTGGCTCTCGCCGTTGACCGTGCTGCCGTCCCCTCCAGGGCTGAGAGGCCAGAAAGGCGTAGATGAGCCTGGCAAATCCAGACTGATGTCCCAAAATGGATCTATTGTTGTTGAAACGCCACTGTGAAGAAAAACAAAGAGAAGAAAACAAACACAAGAAAGAGAGGTTAATCCAGGACGGTGTATAATAAATGGGAGTGAGGTTTTACTGTTGGTCTGTTTGTCACTTATTGCAGGTGATGAAAGGATGATGACATATGCTGCAATTTACACATTTAAATACAGCCATCCTCTCTAGAATTGAATCATGTTTTTGTTTTATTCTGCTGGGTGATGGGAACTGTGTGTGTGCATAATATTCACACTTAATAGGTAAGGCTATAAAGAAAATTGGCTTTTTAAAGATTTTTGTCTTTTACCCTAATGGCAGCGATAAACTGCAGTCCACAATGGCTGCTTCTAATGGCTGTTATGAATAGTGTGACAGAAGAGAAGAGTTGCTGCACATCACCAATACTGATAAGATGAGTCATGATTTTGTAATTCTTAAAGGGTAGCAGTGGGAGGCCAATAAATTAAATGGGCATGCATTTATGGTGATGGGAGTGCCACCCTGCAGTAACCTGGCACCATTTGACTCCCTCCCTTGTACAAAGGACTGATGTATTCTGTTCCTTAATCGCTTATCCTCTTGTAGTCTTTAAGCAGAAAGCCTTCTTAGAAAATGAAGAAGAATGATTAATTGTTCAAGCAGACAATGCAGAAAACATCACAATGGGCGAGGTTTGTCTCCTAGTTTGGGGAAGGTGTTTGTAGTTCAGTGCAGCGTGCATGTATTAATGCGACAGGACAGCTCCAGGGGGCAGGCGGGCAGCGGTTCAATCGTGCTGCTGTCTAGACAACCCCCATTAAAGTAGCTCTGCAGGGACTAGGCTCTTTGAATAGGAGAAGGAGAGACACATGGTTAAACACCATGTGAAAATGGGCAGCAACCATTTTGATCTACCCATGAGCAAGAGGTAGGTAAAGGTGGATGGACGAGTAAATCCAAGGGAATAAAAAGCCTTTATAACAAGCCATAAGCAAGTCTTGCACACTTACTGGCAAACCTGACAGGTAACATCAGATTGCAGGCCTCCAGTGAAGATTTGGTCAATGATGCAGTTACAGTGATTTGGATTGTTGGTCTTCTTCCCGTTGTCATCTCCTGCCGGAAACAGAGAAATCTGAAAAACTGGTTCACCTTCTTTCTCAGTTTGCACTTCACCGGTAGCAGTATCAGTTCTCTACTTAAATACTCTCAGGTTCTCAAAGAAACCTTTATTGTCATGTGTAGAGGTGAGTGAGGCTGACATCACACTGCAGCAGGGCCCATTTACATCCTGCATACCGATTACTACCCATTTCCCTTGGTGTAAACCATTGTTAGTCTTCTTCAGTATGTTTCCAATAATATCACGTACAACCTTCTTACACTTATTACTACAACTATACAATTTTCTATGCAAACTATTCTCTGAAAATTATCTTTTAGGATGTCAGAAGAAACCAAGTCATGTTTCAAATGAAATGCTTTTCTCGGTTGTACAAATAAAACAAGGGCCAGAGGGATTCAAGCAAAGCTTACTTATCGTGTCTCCTTTGCAGTGTCGATGTAGAACATCCAATGCTGCAATAAGGAACTCGTGGGCGTCCTGCTGCTCATATCCTGCGAGGTGACGTGCATGAGTCCACACCAAGTGCAGAAGCCGAAAGGGAATGTGGGGTGAACGGTGGCCCGAGTAGAACTGAGGACACAAAGGAAAGATGCTTAGTGCTTTGAAAATGTCTCTTACCTCTTCACCTTTTTCACATCTTGTCATGTTATGGTTGTGCTATGATTAAGTGAATTCCTCTTGACCCATTGTTATAGGGTACATCAATATGCTGGTTTAAACCAATCAATTTAAGCTCTCATTGTATATTTAGTGTTGTTGGTTGGCTGAAAGGGGAAACTTTTTCCCAGTATCAAGTCTTTTACAACCTCTGACCAATTTAGCTCCATCAATTTTCATCCAGCTTTCTCAGAAGAGAAACATCTCCACAGCATGCTGCTGCCACTATCATGTTTACCAATGAGGACTATGCGTTTTAGGAATAATTTACTCATAAACACAAATAGCACAGACATCTAATTGCTGAGATCATTAGCTTTTTACGTGATTTTCTCATTTTTTTTCTTTCCCCAAAATACAAATGTAAAGCCAGGGCGCAATGACCACCATAACCAGAATCCACTTTAAGAGTTTAATTTACATAATTTTTTCCATCCCTACCACTCCTATGCATTTTAACAGATGAACCAACTGAGAAGCGAGAGAGCCCTGCTAGTCTGTGTTGTTAAAGGTGTTGAGATGGGGGTGGCAAATCAGCTCATAATACATTAGAGCGCCACTTGCCATCTGTGGGCCTGTATGTATGCTGCAAAGAGAGAGGATGTAGGAAGACAGTTAGGCAGTGTGGGAGAAGACCAGCTACCCATTATGTAATACTTTTAGATCACAAGACCTAAAAGTACATACTAAGTAAAAATAGTTTGCTAAAATCACTGGAAAAAGCTGCATGACATCTAATTACAAATTGGTGCAACAAAAAGTTAACAGGGCTTCCTTTCCTTTCATTTCAAAAGCTGTTCACATTCCTTTCGGGCACATTTCTCCTCCTCTCCCTCTCTGAGTGTAATCTGCTGCAAAAGGCTGAGTCACAAAACCCAAAGGGAAAAATAAAAAGCATGGTCCTTAAAAGTCCCAGATTACGGCTGCATGTTAATAAATAATTCTTCTTTTCTTACTTAAAGTACAAAGTTCACAAACACCTCCAATAAGCAAGCAGTGCATCATACCTCCTGAAAAAGCTGCGACATCTCACACACCAGACAGGAGTTTGATTGCATCTCGCACTTGTGTCTGTCGGAGAGAAAAAAGTCTCGCAGCAGCGGCGTGTGTGTTAGGGCCTGGACGATACAGTTCATGAAACACGTGTTGCCCAGGTTTATTAGCCCTCGTAAACCTGCAGGATGAAAGTACAAAAAGTGTGAGAACGACATGGGAGGGAAACTGCACATATTTTACTTCATACTGCTGGAGAAGAAGGGAGTTTAACCTGTAAGCATTTATTTCATTTAGTAATCAGATGGGTAGCTCAATATTAAGAAACAGTGTGTCCTAACACAGTTTAGATTGTGTTAGGACATGCTAGGTGAACTGTGGCCCTGTGGACTCTGTGGACGTTCCCATTCATATGTGTTCAAAAGTTTCTTGAAACAGTGTAATTAATAAATGGCTTGTGATTTAATGATATGGTTTTGGTTTAGCTGTCCAAGCCAGCAAATTGTGTGAATCCTGGAGAAGACCACAAAGCTGTGAACAATTCATTTAGAGTCCTCCTCTGATGGCCAGTTGAACAGGTGGAACACAGCCAGGTTCTGGGTGCGATCCAAACCGAGCAAGGTTTAGAGCTAGAGGAGCGTGCTCAGTAAGATGTTAAACACTTTACTCTGGTTCTGGCATCCAAACAGTCCAAGCAACACACAATCTATCAGTCAGTCAGGCTGACCAGTTATTCTGTCTAAAGATCTGAGGGGGGGGAAAGGTCCAAACAGATAAAACAAAATGACCAAGAGTACAAGAAAGCAACAGAATGCTGTAAAACAGTAGCTGAAGTGAATAAAAGAGACAAAATGAAGCTTATGATGCGTTTCTAACTCGGAACACAGAGTTCTGCATCTCGCTGTGCTTTGCCTGTGGGGTTACTCTGTGCAGTTGACCTTGAGTATTGCACTTAAATACACAACTAACCCCAAGCACACATGCACAAAATATACAAAACACCATGACAGCTCACAACTGTCAAAAACTGAAAAGCTGTTCTGATTATGATACGCAGGCTGAACAAGTGTGCTCTATTGCCTAACCTATGGTACAGTTTGTAGTGATTTTCCTTCGCTTTGGATTGTGTCGTAATAACTCTAGCTCTCTCTTAGTCGGCTCCCACGTTGTGTATTTCTCCCCAATGCCTGTTGGACACACAAGAAACAAAAATATCACAGCAGTGAAATATTAAGACAAAACAGACTAAAAAGCTGCCTTTGTGTTTTCTGAATGATACAAGCAGAATGACATACCTTGCAATTTCCAGGCCTTCCTCTGTTCCTCTTTGGCAATCTGTTCCATGTCTTTGTCGTATATGTAGTCTTGACACACAAAACAGTATATTCCACCATATAATAAGTCTATTGCTGGAAAGAAAAGAAAGGATATTACAAATTCATTATAACGTATTTTTGAAGTTTGGGGTTCAGGCAGATAAACTTAAAGGAAAAACTCTCCCTATGTCATCTTTAAAAGTGAAAGTTTCAAAACTACTAAAATTCTGTCCTAATTTATTTAACCATCCTGTACTTTTGTTTAGATTTTCCAGCTACTAAAAATGTGCAAAATAGATAAGTGAACAAAGCTATAATAGTAAAAAAAATGAAGTTCTAAGCAGCCTTCTGCCGCAGTCATATTAGAAGCCCTCCAAACTTAAGCTTGACGAAATATTTTAACATTCATCTTCAAAGTAATATAATTGACATTGATTTAAAAAGTAGAAACATAAGCTAGCTCCTCAGGCAGCGGAGCTTACGCCAGAGTAGAAAATTGTATGCGTGTGTGATATTGTAATAGTGTATTTGCGCAATTTTAGTATTTTGTGTGTGCGTGAGAGAAAAATTGCATGCGTGCGTGACATTTTAATAGTATATATGTGCAATTTTAATATTTTGTGAGTGTGTACGAGTCTTTAGTAGTGTGTGAGAGACAAAACATAGTTTTTGTCCTAAATGGCCCCTCATATCTTCCACCCATGTACTAACACGTACGCCACCATCTTCCATCCTCCAAGTCCACAGCAACAATACCTCAGCTCTGTTGCCGTGACAACCTATTTTTAGTTTGACTGGACGCATTTCTGTTTTTGGCGCTACCCACACTAAGAAAGTAAGCTTCAAAGTTATTCAGAAACCTTTCAACAACCGAATGTGCAGATTTAGGACAGAAAGAAATGCAATACAATGAAGTGGCGATGGAAGAGCAGAATATATTGACTACAAGAACTTCACTGACAGACAAAAATCGATTACTTTTCCTCACCTGAGCGAAGCACAAGAACAGCGAATGAAAAGATTGGAACATGAGGGGAAAGAAAAAGTAGATATGAAAGGACTGAAGATCTGAAGAGATCTAAGAGCGAGATTGTTTAGAACAAACACGTTGAAGCAGCATGACAGCAGCCCTGAGAGTGAAGTTGCCATCGAGCCATTTTGCACACAAGGGAGATTGGATTAATTTGATTTGAAGCGGAGATGAGCAGAGGGCCAATGTCAGAGCAGTTTCTGTGTAGCTCAAAGCTAATTAACACCGTAACCATTCACTTGGGGTATATGTGTTTAACCAAACTGTTAAGTAGCATTAATTCAATTCAAGCTGTTGAAGACAATAAAGTAAGAGCATTGCCCCTACGTGTTAATTTGCCTACATCAGGGTAACATCTAAATCTTAGACATTAACTTAGACATTTTGTCTTTTTAACACAATTAGAATGTTCGAATACAGCAAGGCCTTCGGAAGAATTAGTTTTGTTTCTTTAACCAATTTCTTCTGCTATATTAAGTCAGTGATGAATGTGACATCACTGACTTTGGTTGTTCCTCTACAATTGCATTATGAGATTTAGGAGCAGAAGTTCTAATTATGATACTTGAAACACCTGTAAAGACATTAACATCTTACGATTGTACCATATAGTAGTGGAAAGACATATGTTAACAAGAAAGCACAAAAGTGAAGAATTAAAAAAGAAAGGTATAAAGAATCTAAGTATCTAGTAAAACCTGTGTTTTCCCTGTGTTCAGGCAACAAAGACTGCAATAATCATCACATGTCTATGAAATGAAGAGTTCTTTTAATTCAAACAATTTAAAAAAAATACTAACATTTCACAAACAGCAAGCAAATTGAGTAAAATACAGCACAAACCTGCTGCACATTACAGCTTATTACCCCCAATAAGCTGTAATGTGCATCATGTCCTTTTCAAAAGAGCCAAAAACAAATTGAGTGGGAGAAAAAAATAAAATTTTTACTTGTGGTTCTAATGCATTTTTAATAGTTTCCACATTAAATTTGATCAATGGAAACAAAGACTGTTTTGTAGACTGTTTTATAACTTCTGGAGTACCAAAGTTACAATGCCTTTAACTTTAGAGTGCCAGGGAGTGTCCAATGCACTAATGGCTGACAAATAAGACATTTTTGGGACAATGAAACATTTGTATTAAAATGCCTTTTGTAAATGATGATTGGGCAAAAAGCTGATCAGTGTAGAAGATCTCACTTCAGATGGCACTGAATATTAGCCTCTCTTTTGATATATCAGTGAGAGAAATAGCAACAGTCATCAGAAGCAAGAAAACACAGATTACTCCAAATAAAATGTACAGCTTCATATAAAATAAATGACAATGTTACTGAAAAGTTCAGTTATTTCAGTAACTCAATTCAAAACATTGACTCGCAGCTAATTTAAAAAAAATCCAATAAAACTCAGAAA
The DNA here is from genome assembly GCA_903067055.1 of Poeciliopsis paucimaculata. Taxonomy (NCBI): domain Eukaryota; kingdom Metazoa; phylum Chordata; class Actinopteri; order Cyprinodontiformes; family Poeciliidae; genus Poeciliopsis; species Poeciliopsis paucimaculata. The sequence goes on along the minus strand of CAEGAD010100492.1, from coordinate 143,021 downwards.
CTTATTAGAAAGGACAATAAAAATTATGTGAATTGAGCAATTAGTGCAATTTAATAAAGAAATTTTAAAAGTACTTCTACCTAGTGTCAGTGTGTGGCAGTCAGCCAATGGTACCTCTAAGGATGTCATCTGCATTACATACGGTTCTTGTAATCCTTTTTCTGCAAGTTCTTCCTTTTTTTTTTTTTTATTAATAGGGTAGAATACAGAACTCATCCAGATTTAACTTAATGACATTTTGTTGCTTACCATCATTTTAGAAGGTGTCATTCACAGAATACAGAAAATCTAAAGGCATTTATTAGAAAAAAAAAAATAAAATATATATATATATATATATATATATATATATATATATATATAATTGCCATGTTTCCATTGAGTTCATTAATAATTTTCGTAATTCTAGTTTGAGCAATTTTATGGTCAATGAAAATGCATTTAAGTATCAGGGAGGCAGCCTTAGTACTTAATTTCAGATGTTTACTTAAGGTGACTAGCAGAAATAACTCCTCAAACTCAGTTCCCAAAACTTGATTCATACTTTCTAAAGACCTAAAACTTGTTTCAAAAGTCTGAACCCATTAGGAGCCTTTTTGTCCCCCAGAGTTTTAACTTGCTGTCCACCATTCACAATGAGCTCTTGGCCTTTCGAACTTCTGCCTTCCTCTGTTAGCTGGGTTTGGCTTTGACATTTGGGAACAGTGTCCTCCCTCATCATGCCTGCTTGCTGTGAAGATCCACTGCTGCCACTCCGTCCTATTGAAAATCTATCACGACTCCCAACTTTGAAGTCCTCCTGAAAGCAAACGGTGGAAAAACAAATGAGTTCTCGCTCATCAGAGGAGCCATCGACTGCCGCGCCGCAGATGCTCGTTAAACACAGAGAAGGTAGAAATTAGCTCTGAGTGAGAAAACCTTATGGCTCCTCTGTGGCGAATGAGAAGGGAAGACCAGCTGAAAGACGGTCTGCTGACAAACCTCATCCGAAGCAAACGGCTCTCTTCAGATAATTGACTCCATGTTGAATCCTGACTTTCCTTTGCTTTCCTTTATTTATTTATTTATTTATTTATTTTCGGTCGGCTTCAAAAAGGTACAAGCCACGTCAATAAATCGGTCCATCAAACTCTCAGTGGGTGAATCAGTTTAAGAGACAGAGATGCTCAAATGAATGGAGAGAAATAACAAGCCATCCTCTGTCCATCGCCCGCTCCATTACAGCAGAGTGCTGGTCATCGGATGATAAATTGATGTCACCTCGGAGTGTGGTGAGATGTTCTGCTCCTCGGTACCTCTGCGCTAATACCGATGACATCTTTCATAAATCACGTCTTTTTTTTTTTCTTTCTTTTTTTTTTTCAATCAGGTAGTGAGGGGAAGCTGGACACAGATAAGTCCCCTCTGAGGAGAGGAGGCGAATTTGAGGGCAGAGAGAGTGATGTGTATTTCAATTCCAATCACCCTGACAGGACAATTCAGTGTTTGTAGCACAAATAAACCATTCTTTTACCTTCGGATTGCACCTTGATTCAGTTAAGTTAATTTATAGAGAGGACACATTTACAACCAATATCAACTGAAGGCGCTTCACAAGAAAATACGAATCAATTCAGTCATACAGATAGATTTGAAGTCAGTTAGATACATTTCAATTGGATCTTAGCTATCAAACAGTCCAGTCAAATCTGTATGATTATTCATACTGACAAAGACGTTATCCCTTCAGCTGACTACATCAAGTCAGTAGCTGCGTTTAAATTACAAATGTGTGCAAATATTTGTTGATATCCTGCTCATGTCAAAAAAACACAATTTTATTATTGCTATGTTTCCATTAAGTAAGAAATTAAATGAAAATCACCTGAATAAGTTGGTTGAGGCGATAAGTTGTAAATCATGGCAGCAGAAGCAGTGATATGATATTCATAACTCAGCCATGGCGCTCATCATCTATCAGCCAATCAGAAGAGACGTCAGCGTCTTATTCAGGCGTTGGGGCAACAAGCCTCGCCTACTTGGGTGTGGCCACTCATGCAGTGTTTTGGGGAAATTGTAGTTGGTAATTTTTCATTGTAGTTATGGATTCAACATTTTCGAGCGACACACGACTCTTTATGAGCTGCATGATGCTGTGGGAACTCTGGTGGAGCCTGCTGACTATTGTCTGAAAAAACAAAAACAAACCGTCGTCCTACTACCATTTCCTGTCATTGTCTTTGTTGTGTTTGCCAGTAGTAACATCTCGTTGTTGATCATGTGACTTGTGTGATGCAAAAATGAAGTGTTTCCATAGTGATTCTGCGAAATACATCTGCTGAGATACGGCCAACAAAACCCATTTGATACAACATGAACCTTCTGGAATTTTCTTAAATAAATGTTCAATTTGTTACTTTACACTCTTCCTCTTGTCAGTCATATCGTTTAAGAAGCCTCTCTAGACTGTTTGAATAGAAACTTTGTTTCAGAATTGAATCTTGAGCCCAAAAATGGAGTCAAATTGTTAGATGCTGAAAGATTTGTATCTCTAATTGGCGTGTACATCCATGCTTCCATGAATCTTCTGATCATAACTCCATCGAAAAAACAAGGCCCAGTATGTCTGCACTGAAAAGTGATTTTGTTAATAACCCTATGATGTGGTCGCCCGTCGTTCTGTTCACAATAACAGCTATCGCCGCCTTAACATAACATATTTGGAAACATGAATAATTACACCCTATTTATTCCATCTTCATGGAAAACCGAACTTTCAGGTGAACCTGACTTCACCTGAAAGTCAGGTTCACCTGTGTGGGTTGTCAGCCACAACCCACACAGAACAGGAAGCAAATTATTCTCTGCAGAAAGAAATCAGGAGGAGGAAACAAAATTACAAGGTAACAAACTGGGAGACCAAAGAAGGGAGTCAAACCGCAGGACTGGGAGGCATCAGGAATGCTGATAGCTATAAGCAAGAGCGAGGAATTTGTAGAACATGGGTCAAAAAGAAAAAAAAAAAAGGCAACAGGGTTCGAAATTGAGCTGGACGATTCAGCTGGTAACTGATAGACTGAGTGGCAGCGGAGAGAGTGAGGTCAGATTGGGAAGGATGGATGTAGAAGGAGAGGAGAAAAGGAGTGGAGGGGAAATTTGGGTCGACAAAGTGCAGCTGCTTTTGGAGAGGGCGGGGGGGACGACATGAGGCAGGAAATCAGTTGAGCAGACAGAATGTAGAGTATGTGTGGAGGAAGGATTAATGGCGGAGGTGAAGATGAGAGAGAGGTAGAGCGAAAGCGGGATGAAGGGGAGAGATGCGGTACAGTCATCAGTATTCCAGCGCCGTGCTCGGTTTCTAGCCAAGACAAATGCGAGCCAACATCAGGGAGGAAGTGGATCAGCTGAAACACACAGACCTGTCCCTCTGTCACCGTGCCTCTCTTCATTTTTCTCCCCCTCTAACCCTTCCAACTGCCCTGAAAGAGAAAACCAGCATCAGCTGAGCAGCTGCAGAGGCTCAAATGGTGAACCTTCCCAAATGTGGCAAAAAACAAGGAAAACATCATGTAAATAATAATCAGAGCTTCAGTTAGCTTTTTCCTTAGACTCTTATACAGAATATTGTGTATAACAATATGCAGTATAAATGTATTGGAAAATATTCTTTATAATCTGACTAAGTTTTAATACAAACTTTAATAAGCAATGATTTATTTTAATTTTAAAGGGGCAGTATTATTTAATTTTCCAGGTACAATGTGCCGTTTTATAGCCACTTAAAAGAAATTGACTATGTAATTCAACGCTTTGAAACTATGTCTCTGTCTCTTTAAGAAGCTCCTGCTCTTTCTGAAACTCACCTTTATGAAATTGTCACAACATGGCTCCTCTGTTAACCCTTTAATGATGTTTTTACCAGTGTTACACTGAGAAGTAGCTCAGTACAGTTCCATCAGATGTTTGCTATTTGCTGCTGGCTAGTCTGGAGGACCTGAGTGGGGGTGGGGGGGGGGTCACAGAGGAAGTTTGCTGTTTTTTATAACTTTTGTTAGTAGGGCCTTAATACTCTGTGGTACAAAACAATATTAGCAAACCTTATATTACTTTAGCAAAATGTCATGTTTTAAACCTAAACCTAAATAACAGAAATACTTTAGTCATTAATCAAACCATACTAATTGTGAATTATGGAATATATCTGCATATGTGTGTTTTGGAATTAGTGACCTTTGTTCACAGTAATCAGAAGCAAAGGTCATGTGGTCAGTATCAAACACTGGACCGCTCATCAAGTAGCAACTAGCAGATTCTGTAATACTAAAGGGTTTTTTTAACATTACTATTTGAATATATACATATATTATATATATACATTTGTGCACTTTGACACATAGACAGACACTGTGGTGTCAGACATTTGGAAGATTCAGGGATGCCAGTGTGGCATCATGGTTTGTTGTGGCAGCAGCCGTTCCTCTCGGTTAACGTTCAGATCGGTGTCTCGTGGTTTCACCGTGACAGAAAGCATTGTAAGATCTAACAGGTCACAAAATGAGGTAAACAGAGCCTTGGAGGAACACCATCTTGCATAACACACCCTATATTTAGCACTCGAGACAAACAAAGTGGAATTAGTGAACACGTGTAGTAAAAAACCGCCTGCAAGTAGCAGCCAGGTGCTGCTGATCAAACACACATTAGTAATTGATGAAGAGTTTTTGCTAAGAATTTCTAATTGATGTCGATTCATTAAGCAGAGTTTTTTTTTTTTTTTTTCATATTACTATAATGAATTAGTAGAAAATGTTTGTCCAGAATGGTGATGAAAAATTGTTAAATATACAAATGAAAGTTGATGACACCGTTGATAAACACGGGACAGAAACATGCTGTGGACCTGGTCACAGCCGTCTAATCAGAATAGGTTACACGCATACACACCTATGAAAACGCACAACAAAAGATATGGTCTTTAGTTTTAGATATGTAAAGAATTTCCTCTTCCTGTCGGAGCTAGCTGTGTTGTAGTGCTAACATGGATAAGGTAAACTGGTTTCATTTTATTTTTTATAATTCTGCACTTATTAAAACCTCCTTTAAAGATCTTAAGGTTAGAGTGAAAAACAGGTCGCCAACATTTGCACCTCATTCTTCCAAAATTCCATTTCTGGTTTGAGAAAATAAATGGGGGTGATTTGTCTGCTTTCGCCTGCCATGATGTGGCTGGTGGTGAAGCACAGAGGAGTGGTTGAAAGTTAGTGACGCCTGAGTGGACGTCCTGAGGCATCCCAGGTTAAAAGCCCTTTAACTTCGACACGGAAATCACAAATTACACTTTTTCAAAAGTGTGCCAATGTCTTACGAGGCCTTTTATAGTGTGAAAGCTACATTAGTAGTGAGATTCAGAACAGGACATCATTTTTTATACTTTCATGTGCTTTGTGGGGATTCAGGAAATTGTGGAAAATAGCCTTTCTACTTGACTTTTATTCATGCAAGTTCGAGGTTTGGCACATTTGCAGGTAAAATTAGATTTAGACTGAATATCTAAACCACTTCTTGAAAATGCCAAGTGTTTGTGTTCAGAGTCTTTCACTTATAAAGTTTCTGTGTATGTGCAGCTCTTTAACGCTTGTTTGGAACATTAGAGGCAGTATTATGTATTTTCCAAGCACACTGGACCATTTCACAGCACAATCAAGTTAGTGTCACCTTCACTTATTATGAAAATACTGAGGATAAAAAATAACTTAAAAGAAATTTGTCTTAGCAATTTAATGAGTTGAAATTAGGCCTCTGTCTCTTTAAGAAGCTCCTGCTCTTTCTGACGCTCCTCCTTGAGCGCGTCATCACAACGTTTCTCCAGTGAGCCTTTAACAGTGTTCTTACCACTGAGAAGAATGATAAGTAAAGCAGGTGTGCAGTTCAACCAGGCTTTTGCTACTTGCTGCTGCTAGTCTGAAGGAACAGAATGGCTACTCCAAATAACCACAGTAACTTTTTGTTACTCCAAAAAGTTAATCCATGGCTAACGTTATTAGACAAGATAACTTCTGGAGTTTGTTAGATAATTTCATTTGTGTGGGCAAAGCAAAATAATGTAAACATCCACAGTAAATCTAGGATTTCTTTTTTTTTAAACAGCCTTGTTAATCTTTTTAACAGCATTGGAAAATACTTTTAAAACAACATTTTCATGATGAAAGGGCTATAAATATCGTCAACAACTTTAGCTTAGAGAATTGAGTCTAACATCAACACCTGATGTTTTATGAAATGCAAAGTTTTGTTTCCTTTTTTCTTGGGTGAATGTTTTGGGGGCACAAGAACAGCAACATGGAAACCTAAGGGGCAAAATGATCTTCAATACAAATGTGCACAAAACTTTGTCATAAAAACACAATTTCCCAGTTGCGGTGTTTCGATTAAGTAAGACATGCGGTGAATAAGTTTGTTCACGCAATAAGTCATTAAAAATCATGCCACGGTATCATCCTTCAACTACTTCCTGCCGCTATCTTCTTCGTGGTTTCCGCCTGTAGTAATATCCTGTTGTTGATCATGTGATGCAAATAAAGTGATTCTATTGCAGTTTTGCAAAATTTTCGAAACGGCCAAAACCCACCTCACCCAAGTGGCAAAACCTTTTATTGAAAAACGAGAATTGCCTTGTTACATTAAGCAAATCTATTTTCAAAATGCCAAGTTTACGGCCAATGAAAACGCAGCTACTGATTCTCTCTCCAGGATGTGTCCTCTCAAGACACATTTGAAACCAGATCAAGTTCATTTGGGGAGGAAAATAAATCACAAAACATGGCTTTCAGTATCATTTCCAAACACCAGAACTGATACTGCTGGTGTGAACAGCTCTGAAGACTTTCCACAGCTGACTCACGTGATCTGGTTTAGTTTTCCGTTTCACATTTCAGATATCATTCTCTCTCTCTCTCTCTTTTTCTTTGGTTCCAATTTACTGACATGATGTGAATTCCCCAAAATACATTTTTAATTAAGCAATATGTCTACAGGAAATTGCCACATATTTCTCCAAATCAGCCTGTAAGCATTTATTTAAAGGTCTATATTTAGACATTAATTAAAGCTTTGCTGCAGAGCTCTGCAGAGAACAACAACTCTGTAGTTATTAAAGCCTTTGTATTGTCCTCGTTGCTTCTCGCGCACACAAACACATTCATGCAGGCACATATTCTGATGTTGTAATAAAAGGAATGAGATAGAGGAAGCCAGTCGGCTCTACTGTGTCTTATTTGTACCAGAAAAGATGGGCAATCAAACAAAAATTAAAAGAAGGGAGAGAAGAAGAGGAGAAAAACCGTGCGGCAGGAAAAGAGAAGGCAAAGTGTTGTTAAGATGAATGTAAAGTGCAAGAGGATAAGCAAGTAGGCCAGTAGAGAGAGGAGGAGAAACAGGAGGAGGAGAAAATAGGTTGAGGGGAAAAGAAACAGGATTGGGAATTGATAAATAGATTATTGTATGCATGGAGCCTCTCTGCTTCTTCTCTTCATCTTTCCCACGTCTCCGCCCGCACCCTTCCTCCCCTCCAGACACCACATAAGCAGAATTTCTAACTCATCTGTTTATTGTAAATGAGCCTAAATAAGGCCAGAACACAGAGGATTCACACAAACACAAAGGGTGGGTGTGTGTGTGTGCGCGCGCGCCAAGCAGCTGTACCGTAGAACGTCTTCCCTGTTCCAAGTCGTGTTTGTCTTGTCTTTTCGCTGCTCTGAGTAGCTGTAAATGAGCTTCTGTGTACGTCGGCTCAACATCTTCGATGAGAAGTGTGGCTTAAACCTTAACAACACCACAGACACGCACACCTTCACCCCGGAGGCCTGCAACCTGCAGACGTTCTCTTACACCAGGAGCAAAAAAGGCTCATATTCTCCTGAAAGTGGTTCTGTACCTTCAGCTTTTTCACATTTTTTTACCTTCAATGTTCTTAAAGAGGCAGAATTGGTATGTAAAGTTGATTCTTTTAGCTTTACATCATGTCACAATGTATCAAAAACACACCTTTCATGCATGTTTGAGAAATCCTTTAATCTCCTGTGGCAACCACTCAGCTATACAAAACGCCTGGGTGGACCTAGCCCCACCTTCCAGGACAAAGCTCCTCCTCCTTTATGCTCTTTTTCAATGATAAAATCAAAAAGATTCATCAGCTATTTTCTCCTCCCTCTATTCAGTCACTTCCTCACTTTCAGCTTCCTCTCGTTTCTGAAATAGTCGACCTGATCCAGAAACCTAAGACCTGCCACGTGTTCATTAGATCCTGTTCCTACATCTGAGATGAAAGAAATGTTGAGAACCACCTCATCCTAGCGAGAAAAGCTACCGTGAAACCTGAGTTTTTTATTTTTAGAAACAATTCTATCGTTAATGGAAACGCAGCCAATGACAGATACCATAATGGAAACACGACAGACGCAGGATGACACAAAGAAGGCCGAAATGAAAAAGGAAAAATATATATTTATATCATTTTTTTTACAACTGCAGGAACCCTTGAAAACAGCAAACCCAAAAATCCTCTATGAGAATCAACAGATGTGAGTTACATTTTCCACTGTGGCTCCTGAACATTCTGAAACTTCAAAGCAAAAGGGCTTTTTTTTTTTTTTCCAAGACAATCTGACAATCTTTATAGCCTAAAACTCACGTGTCAAACCCGAGGCCCCGGGGACCAAATGTGGTCTGCCGTAGCTTTTTATGAATTACACCAATCAGTCCCTCTAATTTTGTGTGATTCCTTGATCATGGAAATTTACACAAAATCTACTTCGGAGTTTATGACAATTTTTTTTTTTTTTTTTTTTTTTTGCCAGTGATCAAAAACATTAAGTTTTAGTGATACTAACTCCCACCTGCAGGTGGCAGGATTTCTACCTTTTACTCCACTGCTGCCTCAGGCTCAATGGATTTCCCAATCTGTGGTCAATGTGGCAGGAAACAAAAGGTCACATTTTCATAAATAAGCGCAAATATTACAAAATTCCTTGCAAATATTTCTAAATTGGCACCACAAAATAAGTGATTTTGATCGCAAAAAATTACAACAATAACCATGAAAATCTGGATGTTCTAAAGAAGAACTTATCACACATACATACACAGCTATTTGTTAATATTTTAACAGTTTCTTAATGGGTTTTATCAATACATTCTTCCACAACTGGCCCTTTTAAGAATATTAATGAACTCGATGTGGCCCCCTGGTCGTTAGCTTGAGTCATTAGCTTCAAATATGTCTACCTGGTATTATTTCAGTGGGATTGCTTTACTGACAGAGTCACTCTTGGAACAAGTCTACATGATGAAAAACATTCCTGTTTTTCAGCAGAAACCCAGCTGGGCTCCCCCCCGTCAGTCAAGCTTTTTGTAAATCCTCATTTTGTAAAAGCCAGACGACGAACCGCCACCTGCAGCACAGCGCTCCGATGCACCCAGAGCGAAATTAGTGAACAAAAGGATTCAAGGAACTAAATAAGGGAGGTTGGCTCCGATGTCAGAGCATGGGAAGACATTCTGGCTCATCGCTGCGCCACACACGTTACGGCACAAAATCAACAAATTACTCAATTTGACACATTGTAGAGAAACTTCACTGGCAAAACAACAGCCTAATTCAATCCACCTTGGTAATCTGTGCTGTAATTACTGGTTCTTTGGATTTTCTGAGAGAACTTGGTAATGTTTTAATATACTTGGTCTCTCATGTACTGCAGAATACCAGTTATTTCCACCATAATAATAATAATAAAAAATAACTATTTTATATTTGGTGGTTCTTACAACCAAGAAATCAGGAATTATTTCCCAACTATAAAAAACTATGTAAAACATTTCATAATTATCAAAGGCATGTTTTTAATTGGATGGCACTAATATATAACACACATCATGTTTTATATACATTATATATATTTACATATATCATTTTTAAGGGTTGTTGAACAGAATATTGAACACTTCTTACATGTCAAAAGAAAGATTTGTTGAACCTAATAACAGAAAAATGCCAGGATTTCAATTCTTGATGGAAAAAAATAATAATAAAAATAAAAAATATATAATAATAGGTTTCTGTAATTAGAAACTTGAGACTTGATTTACAGTGAGAAAACCTTTAGGAATGGTAGCATGGACAAGTCTAGCGTTTTAAAATTTGTAAAACATACAAATGCTGCTTTTAATAGCTATATTGACCATATGAATGCGCAATTTGATATTTTGAAAATAAATTCCCTCCATCTGAAAAAGACAAACTTTTTTTGATGAAAAGTTTTGCATGAGGTGTTTTTAGGGCCGTATCAAAACTGGATTTTCTTTTTTTTGCGAAATTGCAATGGAAACACTTTTTTCGCATCACACGATCAATAACCAGATGTCGCCACTGGCAGAAACCACAAAGAAGTTGACAGGAAGTAGTTTGAAGATGATGACACTGCATGTTTTCTAACAACTTATCGCGTGAACAAACTAATTCACATCTGAGTTTAATTATATTTCTTATTTAATGGAAACACAACATGTGCAAAATGCGTATGTTTTCAACATTAGTCAAATATTGACAGTTCTCCCTCTAATTTTAAAATATACATGTTTTCATAAAACTGCCTTCCTACAAATTTTAATACAAACCTCCTTCATCTCTGACTTTATTTATGTCACCAGACAGTTCAGCTGGGCAGTTTACAGCAAAGAAGGCAAAAAGGGAAATGAACACAATTTCAGTCAGCTTTTTAAAAGATTCTCAAAGTGGAGCATCCACCCCACCATCTGTAAATTATAGAAAAAATGTATTCAGACACTTTTCACAGCATTGCAGGTGTAGGCCGCAGGCAGCACAGATCACCAGCCCCCCAGAAACATAGAAGACCACCGTGAAAACAAGTGGAAAGTGAAAGAAGGACATGCACGTTCACACAAATGTAAAAAAACAAAACAAAAAAAAAAAACATGAAAAACAGAAAAAAAAAAAAAAGCACTCAAAGTCAAAAAATGTAAAAAGCCTGAGGCGCCACTGGTCAAGGAGAATTTACAGATCACAGGAGATTTCTCTTCTGCTTTAGGATCTCACTGCCTTGTGGGATCCGTTTGAGAAGCCCTGTGAAGATCTGACATTGCAAACTCCCATGATCCCTTGAGCTTCTCTGCCAGGGTAAAGATCTACAGCACGGGTTTTAACTAGGACTGTCAAATGAAGCAATTTTTAATCTGATTAATCGGAGGGTATAGGGCTGCACTGTGGCGCAGTTGGTAGATGACCCTTATTTAATATTCACAAGTTTTCCAACTGTCAGTGATGTGATGTGCTGTCACACTCAGGTAGTAGCCAAGTTTCCATTAACCATAAAATTGTTCAACTTGAAATTATGCATAATAAATATAATGGAAAATGGTAATTTGAAAAAATGTTAAAAAGAAAAATTCACAAGAGGATGAAATGGCTTTTCATCTCTATCTGTTTTGCAAAACTGCAACAGAAAGACTTTTTTCGCATCACGATTCACATGATCACCAGCCCATTTTTACTTTATCTTTATCATTTTTACTATGGGCAAAAATGATAAAGAAGATGACAGGAAGTAGTTGGACAACAATGATGTTTTTTTTTTTTTTTCAGACAATATTCAGCTGGCTGCACCAGAGCTCTAACAGCTTCACACAGTTCATAAAAGTTGTGTCATTCCAACATGTTGAATCCATAGGTCTTCTGTAAAATGGCCGACTGCAGGTTCCCCAAAACGCTGTGTATGGTATGGATCCGCTCCCACGTATAAGAGGCTTGTTGCGCTAACATTTGAAATGTCTTCTGATTGGCTGATAGAATATGAGCGCTAGCCCCAGTTATGAATATACCAACATACACATCAAGCCTAAAAGCCTCACTGCTTGTCACGCTTTTGGAGTTTTGTGTTGAGTTCGCAGTGAGACTGCTGTAAGAACGTATGTCTTTGTGAACAAAGAATATCGTGTGGTATGTTCATTTTCATCCCACACACATCTTCAGACATACACTCTGTCTGCTCTTGCAACTTGGTAAAGTTTATGAAAATGAACCACACCACTATTCAGTCACAGACAGGTTTTCCTCATCCTGAGTAATTCTTGCAAATGCTGGATTTGCTGTTGGGAGGTTTTCTGTTTTTATTTCCCGGTTGTCTAGAGATCACTAGGAAACTGTTGGCCTCTTAGAAGGTGGTGCTGAACAGGTATGCTGTTGCAGGCCTGTGATTCGTCAGTCCATTTACTGGGGAATGTGAGGAGTTGGCTGCCAGTTATTTGTTGCTTTATTGTTAACCTACCAACCAACCAAGTCCTCTGAGTTCCTTGTGAGTATTCTCCGTGCTCCTCTGCCTCTCCAAGGTTTTCCTTGAGCTGAGATTGAAGCTTTCTGTACTCCTGGGTCTCCTGCCAGGGCCACCTACAACTATTGCTTCTCTGGATCATTTTAGCATAACTGGCAACTTCATATCTCCACTTCCTCAGTGCGACCTGTCTGCCCTCCAAACTTCTGAGTTTGCTCACCATCATGCACCTCTGAAAAGTCCACACTGCCCCCTTCTCCCCGGACTGCATTTACTGTCCGGGGAGACAGTAAATGCAGTTCCACACCCCTTCATCTTCCTCATCACCTTCCCATTGAATTTCGTCCTCTCTCTGTCTCTATCCTCCTCCTGCAGCTGGTGCTGCCGAGTTTCAGAATCCCTCGGGGTCAAAACCACTCTGACGTCATTATTCACTGCACTGTACTCAATAAATCTTTAAAAACCTTCTCCCTGTCTCCTGAGGGCGTTCATGCATGGTCAGGCAACTTCAGAAAACCAAACGCAAAAAATAGTTCAATTTTGTACCCAGTAAATATTTAAACGTACAAATACTCATCATTGTCCGTTTTAGGATCAATTAGTGGTTTCACAAAAACCCAGAGGCCCCTTGGTGGACGGCCCTCTGGTGGACGGCCCCCTGGTGGACGGCCTCAGTGCTCCTAGCTGCTGGCTGAGCAGCTTTTCTGCACCTTCTCTCTTCGCAAAGACTGTAGTGGACTTCAGGTGATCAAAGGCACCGTGCCAGTCAGTTTGCTTTGGTTAACAAGAGATACGAACTGTGCAAACCTGCAAGTGCCAGGACTTGAACTGACCGACAAACCACCTCTCTTTGATATAACGTTTCTCCTTCATGCTATGCATGTCCTATCAAACTTTCATTGCCAGTGCACCGAGGGGCAGAACTTGAAAGAATGAAGTATATTGTTAAATCTAAACAGAGGGGATTTTTTGCATTTTTTTTTTTTTTTTTTACCAACTATTGCATGCACTTCTAAACATGCTATAAAGCAACAGACATGAAACACTTTGGGGTTAAATATGTTCATTAAAAGAGCCACTCCATCTATTTGTTTTCTGTTACCTAATGTTAAATACAGTAGATGTAAAACCTTCAAATACTCTTCAGAGTCCACCTCATAGCCACTAGATGCTTTAATAATGATGCTTAAGTTAATACAAACCCACATAATAGCCAGTATATGATACAGTTTAGATGTTTATTTGTATCTCTGTGCTTTTTAACTGCTAAAAAGGTGAAACTGTTCCCCTCTGAGATGGATAAGTATTTATTTCCCAGTAATTCTTCCCATAAACACTAAAATGTGTGGTTTCCCAAACAACTGGAGCACACAGCGTCCACCGCATTAGGACCACCATCCTTTTCGTCAGCCATTATGCTGGTCACTGAATCTTATTGGTTTTCTGTATCTGGAAACAAATACAACAAATCCAACTCCAAGAGTACGGAAATAAGATATTTTTTCAAAAGAGACGGGATTTATAAACTAAAGATGAGTGTTCCCATCATTTTTAAACTTTACAGTCATACCTGTGTGATACAAAAACTGATATTTCACAACAACAAGCATGACAAAAAAAACCCAACAAAACAAAAAAAAAAACATGTTTGGAAAATATGATTTGGATCAATATCAGAACCTGGATTGATACGTTCTCTCATTGCAGAGAGAACGTATCTGGATTTTATTGCTTCATTTCCTTTATCTATTTTTGCAAGTGGGCACCAAAATCTTTAACAACTGTGGAAACCCACTACTAACTTTTTCTGCTGTTGATAACTCCTCCTGCTTCCTAAGTCTCTGCAACAATACAGCATCTGATATCAAACATAATATCAGCAAAACGTAACCACAGCAGCCAAGGTTCAGCTTTCAATTATATTGAATGCTGAGCAATTTTTATGGTCTCAATTTCATTCTATAGTTCACAGAAATAATCCTTTGGGCAAGAATTCCTGCTAGGGAGTGCATCTAAGGGAAAGTAATATGCACGTTCGTACATGTAGGACCTTTAAATCTAAGCAGACAGCATGGGGTATGACTCAACAGTTAGCCAGCGCTAAGAGACGAGAGGGAAACGGAGAGAGAGCCAAACGGGACAAAAACATGGCTGGTGCTAAAGTTGGTCTGAGTCTGAACGGTCATGAAAACACATTGAATGTTTGCGCGTAAACGACTGGCTCCGAGAAAAGGTCTGGCAGAGTTAATAAAGCATGCCAACATAATTAAGAAAACAATTACATTTGCATTCTGATTAATGGTCAGTGACATTTATACAATGTGAGGCTCGAATCCCACAGTGCACTGACTCTTTTACAAAGCGGAGGGGAAAAAATGAGTGATCATTAAGAGTATAAACGTTGAAATAATCCCTGATGACCAAACAAACATTGTTTTATACGTGTCACTGCTCCCATTTACTCAGAGCCAGAAGCCGTTTGCCTTTGGAGAAGATGGAAGCAATGTGGATGAAATACCATCTTGCTCTGTACAGGCAACTTGATTAACAGTATAAAGAGGGCTTTGACTACACCCCCAGGCTGTAGTGTGATGTACATGGGTTTTTGAAGAACCTCAGATACCCTAACAGTGAGTCTAAATAGACTTTCTACATAATGTACAAGTGATGTTTTCTCCTAATTCTGCAGCTTGCAGTCTTCAGAGGCTCACATTTGCAAACGTCTGTCAACTGGATATGTAAAGTGGCTTGTTGTGGGTTATAGTCATGGGTTTTTAAAAGGGGAAAGTGTGTGCTATTCCACTTTATAGTGTTGGAGATGGAGCATTTGGTTATGGATATAAATAGGTTGTTTTCATTAATATTTAGGAAGGAAGGGGTGTTTGGTAAACTAAACATAAAATACAGTGACAAGAAATGCCTTCAACTTTTTTGTTAATTCTAATAAGTGCACACAAGAAAAAAGGACAACAATTTTGTCTTGCAATTGTATTAGAACATTTGAATCTCTTTTTTTTTTGTTGTTGCTGTAAATTCAAAAATGTACTTTGTAATTGGGGTTCTACATGATAGACCAAAATTAGCACCAATCGATTAACTAATGACGTCCGCTTAGACCTTCTTTCAGTGTTGCAGTTTGTCCACCATCCAGAAGAGGGCCAGTTGATGCAGAAATAAAGGTGGCGGTGTCATACCAGAGAAATGGTCCAAATAGAATCTGCCATTTGCTACAAAGTGCATTTCATGCGGTTTCATTTTGAAATACAAACACTCGTCTTTTATTTTTATATTCACAATCTTAGACATTTTGCAAATATGTCCAAGTTTAATAATGTGAGAAAACCCAAAATGTTCTGAATAAGTCTGTATTAAATACTGACACAAAATAATGTCAAAATGACATAATTTTCTTTTATTTATTTTTTTTTAATCCAGCATATTATGAACAATTTTGCCTATTATGTCATGGAAAGAAAGTCGACCCTTTTCATGCAAGAGAAAACTCGAGCTTTGAAGAAAGTGGTCACTCACTCATCACTTAAAAAGAATTAATCTTAAAATTAATCTTTAGTAAATGCAAATTATTTTGGTAACCTCAAACTGTCTAACTTTGTGTCAGTGAGAAAATACATCTTTTTGTTTAGTGTATGTAAACATATGGGTTAAACTCCAATAAATCCAATAAAACAATTGGATCAAATCAAAGAAAAACTAAAGTTGCACTAGAAAAAAGACCAAAAATATATATATTAAAGAAATATAATCTAGTTCTACTGATCTTTAATGAAGTACATGGTTGGATCCACTTCAACAAGGAATTAATTTTCTCTTTGATGCTTTTGTTGGTTCATCAGAAATAGGTTTGTTGGCATCAGTTTTTCTTTGAAGTAAAGAAGCATTATTTCTATGTCAATGCTTTCAAGTAACTTTTACACGGAGCCACATCAGAATCAACGAATCCCAGTTAATCTTCAAAGAATGTGAAGCGGCAACAACACCAGCAAAGCCCCCCGTGTTGCTTTTTAATTGCTGTGCTATTTTCAGTCTGAATGCACATAACACATGCAAACATGTACACAAATATGCCCTGTGCAATTATCAGTGACTTTTGTAGGCTCATCACATTCACAATGAGCCAGACAAAATTAGAAATTAGGTTGTTAATTAGTATCACATTAATGACAAAAAAGTCCCAGCGCTTAGAAATTTTAATCTGAATCGTGCCATTTCTCTTTCTCTCTTTTTGTTGAGTCAATCCTGGGAGGCTTTGAGAAAAATTGCTTTATTTTCCAATTCCGAAAACAGGACACTGTAATTCCAGCTTAGCTATGGATAAAATAAGTTGTTTTTCAGTCAGAGATGAGTATGTTGTGGTTCATAAAAGATGCACTTGCAAAAATGAGAAAAGCAATTAACCACATTAGAAGATAACTGATTAAAGATGATTACAAGGCCAGTATTATGTATTTTCCAGACACGTAGAGCCATTTTGTAGCCCAAGCAAGCAACTGTAAGTTCAGTTGTTATAAAAATGTATATGTATCAAAATGCGACATAAAAGACATTTGACTTTGTAATTTCAAGCTTCCAAATTGGGTCTCTTTAAGAAGCTCCTGCTTTTTCTGAAACTCAGCCTCCGGGAAGTCACCACAACATGGCTCCTCTATTAACCCTTCAGTAATATTTTGACCAGTGTTTCACTGAGATGGGGGCTCCTGTAATGAGATCTGCTGATGCTGCAGTTCCACCAGACTAGATTGCTAATTGCTGCTGGCTAGTCTGAAGGAGCTGCTTGGAGGGCTGCTCTGCGAGGCAGAAGCTCGGAAACTGGATCTCAGGAGCTTCGCTCTCAGAGGCGGAGCTAGGTCCTCCCAGGTGTTTTGCACAGCTGAATGGTTGCCATGGGAGATTAAAGGATTTCTCAAAGGTGCATGAAAGAATCAAGGCAAAAATCTACTTATGTTTTTGATGAGGGAGTAACACTATAACATGATGTAAAGTCCAAAAACAAGTTGACTTTACATAATAATTCCCCTCTAAAGATTAACACAAACGACCACAGGCGTGGTGCTGAAGTTTTATTCCCCTCAAGTGTGATTTGTGTGCATTTGTAATTGAAATGCGGATTACATGAGTTCATTCACATCCACTGTCTAACGTCATGGGAACCGTTAGAGTGTGAGGAGAAGTATTTCACCATTTTTAAACACACTTTCTTTCATAACCAGTGTTATTATTCTTCCACACATGTATTCCACTTCCAGCCATTTAATAATTTAGGGACTTTTCTTGTTACAGTGAATCTGAACACAGAACTTCCAGGGTTTGAACCGGACATTCATCTGCCTGTGTAAACCTTCTTCTGCTGGACCAGCCGGCAGAGCAGGGCGTGACAGCGGCTCTCTGAAGTGTGTGTGAGTGTATGTGCGCGCATTAATGGGCTGTGGCTAAAGTGCTGAGTAAGACTTGTCCTCTCACCCTGTAAGTATGACACAACCGCTGAGCAAAACACCAGAGTAAATGGGTGTGTGTGTTTATGTGTGTAAGAGTTTGAACACGTTCCTTGGTGATGGTTCTAATCATCTGCACATCATATTTATCAGTAGACAGACTGTTTCATCTTTCTGTTCAAATAGGGCAGAGATCATAGTGGTAATATTTCTGGTCATCGAAAGTCTGAGGCAGCTTGAAGCAGAGGTCGCGCTCGACTTTCTTCTTCTCCGTCATTTTGACCGACAGCATTAAAAAAAAAAAAAAACATCGGTCGTGTTTTATTTTTACCGGTCAAATTATAATCATATTCAAATTAGGTAATTTAGCTGCATTTTTATGCGGTTTAGTTAATATTCACCAGGTTCAGGGGTCTCAAACTCCGGTCCTTGAGGGCCGGTGTCCTGCAACTTTTAGATGTGCCTCTGCTGCACCACCTGAATAGAATAATTCAGTCATGAATGTTCTGGAGATCTGATCTACACAATGAGGAGGTAATTAAGTAATTCTATTCCAGTGTTTTGTACCGGTGGCACATCTAAAAACTGCAGGACAGCGGCCCTGGAGGACTGGAATTTGAGACCCCTGACCTAGTTGAACTGTGAATCCAGATCCCATCACACATAAAGCAGATAAATGCATCTAACATTTACTCCGTTGTGACAAAAACCACTGACTGCGGCCCCAATAACTTATGAAATGAAACGACTCCACTTAAACTACCTGCTGCGGTCTGAACGGAATGTGCTTCCCAACCAGACGCTCCGAAGCGTCTGGTTCAGTACTGACACGCTGTCAGCTCCATGTCAGAAAGACACATTTAGTTCAGAGTCCATGAAATGATATTCAGAGAGGATTGTTTTTTTTCATTGATTGATTTTAGTTGCTTCTGCCATGAACGCTTTGCGTAAAGTCTATAATGTCGGCCCATGTGCACCAGTCAAGGGTGTAAATTATAACCTGTCAAATGACTTTAAATTTTCCCGTCGTTTAAAAAAAAACAACCGGTCAAATACGGAAAATATTCCATTAACGTGACCTTTGGCCTTCTGAGCCGCACACTTTGATTTCCATCTGTGTACAAAAGAAGTGGTTTGAACATTTTCATGCAGAGAGAAGAAGAAGAAGAAAATTACGTCCCTGGAACAGTCATCCTCTGGATGAAATTCTGGTTTCAGAATTTGCATTTATTGCTCAGAGTTTATTGTGCTTTTAAGATGGCGCGGATTCTTGCTGTTTAGCAGCGCGCCGATGCTTGATTGTCCTTCTCATGCTTGGCGACAAGGTCACAGCGTCCATGATCATCAGAAAGAGTTTCACGCTTGGATTCCTTAAACCACAGAACAATTTTCTGTAGAGCAGAAAATTGGAAACACTATTTTTTTTTTGCCGGCAGAGCAGAGGAGGAGTCGCTCTTCCATTTTAAGAGTAACAGTAATTGATACTTGTTTTGAAATTGTTTTCATAAGGGCTGAAAGAACTAATAGGATGAATCATAATCAATTTATTATTGAAAGAACAACATACTCAGAGGATTAATTAAGCCACAACAGTACAAATATAGAAGTGTCAACATGTTAGTCTAGATTTTAGTGCAAAAGCAGCACACTATTTATCTTATAATAAAACATTGTTATGAGTGAAACAATCATCCGGTGGAACAAGTACTTTTTCATCAATGTTAAGGAATCGATTTAAAACAATCTCCTACATATTACTGAAAAGTTACCTTTAAGTTAGTTTTGTCTTATTTCAAGTGAAATAAGACATTTGTCCTAGGAACCAGGCTAAAAATATACTTGGTAAGATTTCGCGTTTTTTGCAATGTATCATTTTTCAGAGTTGCATTTGTAAAAAAAAAAAAACAAAGAAAAAAAAGAAAACTATGTACTATTTTCTCTATGTTCAAAATACGCACCACTCTATGTATCACAAATTGCAATAAAAAGCACTGAGGTCTGTGGTTGCAAGGAGGCAATATGTGAAAAACCTCAAGAGGTCTTAATGCCTCCACTGCAATGCATCAGTTGTTTTAATTCGACTTTTGAAAACGCATTGTGTGCATGGCCGTAAAAGTGATGTGTATGTGCCAGCCTCCCACAGCAATGGAGAGCATTTTCTGCACTAATGATAATTCTTCATCATCCGGGTTTCCCTTAGTAGTCACACAGACTGTAGCTGACAAGGAGGCAATTCCAACCCCCTCCCATTGTGGCCCGTTTCATAACTCAAGTAGATTTCAGTGATTCATTTTAGGAAAACACACTCAAGGCCACCACAGTACTTGGCTAATGGCACAATCAAATAACTGTGTCACCTCAAGTTATTATAAAAATGCTGTATATCTCAAATATATACGACATATAAAATAATCTTTTTGAAATTGAGCCTTTGTCTCTTTAAGAATCTCCTGCTCTTTCTGAAACTCCGCCTCCAGGAAGTCATCACAACGTTATTCTTCTGTCAAGTGTTTAGTAATGTTTTTACCAGTGTTTCATTGAGAAGTAGCTTGTACATATGCAGTTCCACCAGGTGTTTGCTAATTGGTCTGAAGGAGCTGAGTGGGGGAGTTGTAGGGTTAAAAACACAGCAGCTTCGTTTTTGAAGGCGGGGCTAGGTCCCTCCAGGCGTTTGGCATGGCTGAATGGTTGCCAAGGGAGATTCAAGGATTTCTCAAACATTCATAAATTAGCAAAACTCCAGGCATGTTACTGATGAGGGAATAACATTATAACATGATGTAAAGCTCAAAAATGTTAATTTTACATCATACTGCCCCATTTGACTTGTGCCTTTGCACATTAAATCTGTAGTTGTCCACAAAAAAAAAAAAAAAAAAGAAAATTCACAGACGACTCTTTGAATTAAAATCACGTGGTCAATTTGACTTTCACAAAATCCATAGCCACTCATGTAAACGGAAGGATAAATTAATGTCAATCATTGGTGTCATCTTACACATCCTGTCACTGAAGTTATCATATTTCACACACACTCACACGCACACATGCCAACAAGCGGTAGTCGCTGCTATTACCAAACACACACCCTGGGCACTCAGACATATTTTCACCCAGCCTCGTGATTGACAGACTGTTTTATTTTGTCATCCAGAGATACGCAGACACATGGATGAAAATCCGTGATCCCGCCTTCTCTGCTCCTAACCCCCGTCCCTCATCTCCTGCTAGTCTCTTTATCCATATCAGTGCTTTCCTTTCAGCGGTCGGCGTGTGAATGTGTGAACACTCGTCTGCCGCAGCTCCCAGCCGCTCATTGAAATGTTACGTAGCCGGCCAATTAGATGTGGAGAACAGCAGGTGAGCCCTGAGCTCTATCCAATCAATGACCTTAATCCTCCCTAATCAGCCAATTAAGATTCTATTATCGACAGCGAAATTGCACATGTACACTAGAATGCACATATGCGGCGGATATGCAGGACTGAGGCGTTATCCTGTAGTTTTTGTGGGGATTTAACATTAAAGTTACTAAAGAATTCAGTGTTAGATGTTTTAAATAAGACACGACAAAGTTTCTTTATTTTCTAGCAAATCTATTTGCTTTTAGCAGCACCTGTCTCCTTACTGCTCCCCTATGGTGGCTGAGGGGTACAACAGCTAAAGCCAACTTTAAAAGGGGCAGTATTCTGTATATTCCAGGGATGTAGTGCCATTTTATGGCACAATACTGTTACTGTCAGCTGCCATAAAAAAAAAGAAAGTTGATTTCATAATTTAACGCCTGGAAATTGGGCCTTTGTCTCTTTAAAAACTGTTTCTCTTTCTGAAGCTCCGCCTTCAGGAAGTCGTCACAGCATCGATCCTTTGTTAAGCCTTTAGCAACGTTTTCAGATGCGCAGCTCCACCTGGTGCCCGCTTTGGAAGAATGCTCTGTGAGGCAGCGGCAGCCCTGAGGAGGAGCTTTGTCCTTGAAGACGGAGCTAGGTCCACCCTGGCGTTTTTGGTACGGCTGAATGGTTTCCAAGAGAGATTAAAGGATTTCTCAAACACGCGTGGAAGAATCAAAGCAACACTCCAGGTATGTTTTTGATGAGGGAATAACAATACAATGTAAAACTCAAAAGAGTTAATTTTACATAAAACCTTTTTTGGTTTGGCAATTGAAGTGTAAATATGACCATTGAACATTCCACCCGCTATAACCGACCCACACTCAAATAACCACACCAATTCTTTTTGTTTCATTCTCTTACATCCACTCTAAAATAAAAAGTAACATAATGTGACATAAATGAGCTGAAATGGCATAAACCTTCTAAAATATCTGTAGAGTCTTATTTGCATTGTAAATGTAGCTTTTTTCTGAAGATTTTCGTTTACTAAATAAAAATAACTGAATAACCGTAATCAAGGTCACAAATGAAGGAATCAGGACTGATTGATTTAAAGGGATTCACTTAAAAAACATAACAGAATTATTTATTGTGCCGAGCAGAAAAAGATCCAGCAATCCTAATGGTTAACAAGGACATTTCACTTCCTCTGTTCCGCATCCGCGCACGTTACATTGCATACATTAGTTCAGATTTACTTTATTGCGGCGCGTCTCAAACAAAGAAAATAACTGTTTGCTCTGAGCAAATAAAATATGTGGAGTGCAGCGTTAGAAGGTGTAGAGGCAGGAAGAGAGCGAGTGAATTAAATAAGACCAAAAAAACCCAAGCTGCACAGTAACAGGGACATTTCAGCATACAGACAGGTGTGCTAAGTATTAGTAATGGGAAACGTAGTGTTTGT
Source organism: Poeciliopsis paucimaculata (assembly GCA_903067055.1). Taxonomy (NCBI): domain Eukaryota; kingdom Metazoa; phylum Chordata; class Actinopteri; order Cyprinodontiformes; family Poeciliidae; genus Poeciliopsis; species Poeciliopsis paucimaculata. The sequence continues at coordinate 120,451 of CAEGAD010100492.1, read as the reverse complement.
ATTTTAGGTATGTCACTTATGCATTTAAAAAGAAGATTTAAGGTGATATTTTTTGCATCAACTAGGAGACTAACAGTGAATAATTAACATCCTCTGTCCTTTACTGTTCATCAATATAGTGCTTTAGAGTTGCATTATTTTATTTTGAGTAGTTACTTGTCATGTAAGGGACAATAGGTCATTAATTCAATCCATTTCAAAAAATACTATGATTCCAAACAAAACCAGTGGTATATTACACAAGCAGACCTCTTCAGTTATCTCACTGTTCCAGGTGAGGTTTCTGTCTGTAATGAAAAGTTGAGTGCATGCTGAAGCCATATGCACGCCACCCTGATATTTTGGTGAGTATTTAGACTGAGTTGTAATTGAGGTCAGACTGAGTTCAAATTTCACCTGTAAGTTTGAAACTCAACTACAACTTAGAACTGACCAGTTTCAGGTTCTATTATTGCCTTAAGGAGACAAGTTAAGCTAAATACACCGTTTCTATTGGAAACAATATATGTTAGACTTCCATGCATAGTTTATAATCTCCCGATGGTTATTTACGTGACTAATTTAATTAGAATAAAAGAAAATTCCATTGCAGTTTTGCAAAATTCATCTATTTCTGTACAGCTGAAAAGCCACCTCATAATGGCGCAAAAACTTATCAAAAATTGTTTTTTTCAAAATTGCCAAGTTGGCCATTATCATAATTATTATAATATGTGCAATTCTACAGTTAATGGAAAGGCATCCAATGACATGTTGGGGTACAAAATGTCCTGGGGTAGAGTTCTGAAATACCATAAAAGAGTTAAACATTCAAAGGTTGAAATCATCAGCAACATTCCATTTTGTTAGCAAAAATGGAATGTTAGCAAAAGGATCAGTCGTTTTGCTAACCGTGTAACCTCTGACCTGACTTAGGAAATGAACCAGTGTTGTATCAACAGATCAGAAGCTAACAACAGCCAACATGTATTGGCCTTTAATCCTCAGTCTTTTCTCAACACACCACACAGTCAGTCACTTTCCATTCATGTCAGTGACAGAGCGCAAACATCCAGGGCCTTCTGTTTTCCCACACCAGTCTTGTATTTGCACCCATCTTATGGTTCAGTGACTGCTTAAGACTTAATTATGCAAGTCCTTGAAATGTGCCACTTTGTTTGAATTGTGTTTAAGCGCTTGCATGGCGCAGTGGAGGTCATAAGGCCACCACTGCACTTAAACCTGGCAACAGAAACCGAGAAAGGGAAACACCTCTTTACTTTGGATTTAATTTGTCTGAATCAGTCTTGGTGCTGGTTATGCAGTTTGTACTGTGCTGAATGATGGAGTGTGTGTACAAAAAATACAAAAAAGTCATGCAGGATGCTAGAGTAACTTCTTACACTGTGCCTAGGTGCTTCCCTTCGGTGCACCAGCACAAAAGTCATTGTTGCAACAGAGAAAGAAATTTGTTAGATTAATTGTTCCTGAAAGAAGTAACAATGCTGTTTATTTTAACAACGTTATTCCCATCATTAGCTGTGTTTCCACTACCAATGTGGGCAAAACTTTGTTAATGTTCTGCTAATGTCGGAAAAACACAATTTCGCAATTGCAGTATTTAAATAAGAAACACAATTAAAATCGCACGTGAATAAGTTTGTTCACGTAATAAGTTGTTAAATCGGACATCCTCCAAAAACTTCCTGTTGTCTTTTTCGTCAGCAGTAACAGCATCACTCGTCATGTTGATTCTTGACTTGCGTGATGCAAAAACAATGATTCCATTGTGGTTACGAGACAGCCTAAAGATCACCTCATTCTAACACAAAAATGTATCAAAAATGAGTTTTTTTCTAAATTGGCGTGTTTCCATCAAGCAAATTTGTTTTCGTCCGATTTGTGCGATTGCGTGGTCGATGGAAACAACTACTGCTGCTCACCTCTGTCTGTCTGACTACAGCACACAATGTAGACACGGACATTAACCACTGGACCACGGCCAATCACTATTTCTGATTGGTTTAGACCACAATACGGTCCTGATGTGTGTCTGTCGATGAACCACAGGGAGATATCCAGTGTTTAGATGCACTACTGAGAAATCAAGTAGCTTTTCCAACCAGGCTCATTGCTGTCTACAGCCCTGGTGTGTGTGTGGGTGTGCGTGCGTGTGTGTGTGTGTGTGTATAAAACAGAAACAGAATTTAATTAAGTATATTTTTCTGATTCTTCTCATAGCTTTATATTTTGGTTCCTGATATCTTGCTTTTCCTCAAAGGAACTACAGAACCTTCATGATTCAATGTCTTTTCACCTTTAACTGTATTCAAGTCTTTCTTGATAAGCCACTTTCACCGAGATGTTTGGTATTTTACCGTTTTTCTTTACAAGGACAGCTTGGTTCAGTCCTCTGCGTCCTGAACAACAGATTTTGTTTCTCTCTGGAGATTGTCCACTTGAGGACTATTTGCCCAGAAATATCGTTTCTCTCTAATTAAAGTTACCATAAAATCCTGTAAATGGAGATAATTGTCCCTTTTAAAAGGGACAGAAAATTCAGAAAATGGAAAAGCTCGGCTCAATCCAAAGTATTCATGTCTTAATACCAAAATGTTTTGATTTAATTTTTGTTAATGCAATATTAAACAGGATCGTAATAAAAAAAAATACATTTTACTCAATAGCAGACTTGGGTGCGCTCATTCATTAAACATGGCTGAATACAGGAAGTGTCTTTAAGAGTCACCCATAACCCAAAAACATTTTTCAAATGTTTTTTTTAGAAAATAGAGGACAATTCATCAAAAATGTGTAGTATGGGTACATTACGTAACATAAAAATATATTTCATTAATATACTGATTTTAGTTTTAATAGATTAATGCATATACATTCAATATAAATACGGAAAATATAAAATATGATGCGTTCTTAATTTTTAAAAAAAAGCCATTTGTGGTCCACAGGTATTTTCAAATTGACATGGTACAGAAAATGACGCAGTAACGTCTTCAGATGTACTTGACTAATATTTATTTCATTCATTAATTTAAAAATATTATGCTTCATTTTATTTTATCGTACATTATTCTCCGAAGACTTCATTTAAAATCTTGTTACCACTCCTGGAGGCTCTGATTCCCGCAACTCAGTCACTTCCTGCTGGTGGCTATTTCACTATTTATCCAATTAAATCATGGCTGCTACAAATAACTTCAAACCGCAAAAAGTACAAGAGGAGAAATGACCGGCAGAGAAACAGACACATTCGCTCCTTATTCAGAATGAAAATGGAGAATTTTAGTGATCTGATGTGCAGCAGCTGATGAAAGTTTAACTTTAACTATTGAAAAAGTGCTATAAAAAATACAAATTTAAAAATCCATCAACTTACTTTGCTTCTTGCTTTGTTCCGCTGGAATATTGGCGTTGATGAGGAAGTTGATTGAGGATTGGTCCACTGTGGAATGTGTCTGGAAAAAATAACACAAAATATTCACTTAATTTAAACTGGATTATAATTAACTATAAAAAATAAGGGGTGGATCCCTGTTATCAGGTCTAAATATCGTAACAAACAATGGCCTGTGTGTTGGCATTTCACATGCAAGTAAAATTAAGAAAATGCATCATTTAAAAGCAAATATTTTGGTTTTAAATATGTTGGAAAAAAGAAGAAAAAAAAAAGAATTCATTTGTTACATGTAATCGAATTCATATTTACTTTATTAACGTTTGTTAAATATAACCGAATACATTTACTTGGACAAGCTTAATTGATAACTTGTGATCAGTTAACACAATATGTCTAAGTTCTTTTCTCAGTGTAATTTTCAGAAAAAAACAAAAGACATTATTGAAAACCAAAAACATGATAGTTGTTAAAGGTGTCAAATATTCTCCGATCTGTAAAAGTAAGAAGAAAATATTGTCGAGTTTTCTTTTTTCTTTTAACTAGAAGCAGGTTTCTGTTCTACGAGAACTTATTTACCTCTGCTGAGCTGAGAAAGACCAACCCGCTTCGACTTCGGGTCACAATTATTGCTCCTTTTGTCATCTGGACAGTCTGTTCACCTTCTCCTATTCATCCCCAGCTGCCTCCTCATCACTATAGAGACCATAAGCTCAAAAGAATGAGGGCTCACTTCAATCAAACCATGAGGATTCGCACAGAACCGTCCTTTCACCAGAAACCATTCTGTTCTTTCTCTTTCCTTTAGCCGCAGAAATAAACCGTAAGGGCTTTTGGTACGCCTTTTGCTCAAAATGGATGAGTTGTGTTGGCAAAGAAGGCGAAAAAAGGAGCAGGGAGAAAGAAAAGGTGAGAGGAGAAGGAAGAAGCGAGATCTGTTTCAACCTAAAATAAGGATTTGATTGCAGTTTTGTTGCTCCTTGTCACGCTGCGGTGTGTATATGCATGTGTGTGTGCGTGTGTGTGGTGACACACTCAGATCAGAAGCTGGAGATCAGAGATTATCGGCATCACATAAGAGGTGAAACTGGGGCAACAAATTGTCTTTGGTGTGAAAGTGAGAATATACAGCGCCTTACAAAAGTGTTCAGACCGTTTAAAGCTGCAGTATGTCATTTTTCTTTTTTTAAAAAGTGTACTTTTATATATATATATATATATATATATATATACTTGTTAAAACTGTCATCATATCGTGACAGTATAACATGATAGTTTCTCCACTTCCTCATCATGCTTCTATAGCCGTCTGAAGAAATGCACCGCCAAACCAAAAACAACCAATCACAGCCAGGAGGAGGGGCTAAGACCCGTCTCCTGGCTGTGATTGGTTGTTTCTACTTAGCACTAGGACAAGGCAGAGGAATTTTATTTCTTTTTCACAGATTATTTGTCTAATACCATGCTGTCAATACTTGATGGCAATTTCTAAAACTATTTAAAATCTTTTTATTTTATTTAAATAAAAGTTTATTGCTGCAGCTTTCACCATATTCAGCGGTTAAAACTTCTCTGTCTGACTCCACTGTAGTAGCACATGGTTGTGAAGTGGAAGGAAAATGAGACATGATTAAAAATGCTCTACTCATGAATATAAATTTGAAGTGTCTCGTGAGTGTGTATATGAATTTGGCACCTTTTCTCAAGGTGACCAACTACAATGAGAAAAACTACATAAAGTCTTTCTAAAATGCAACACATGACAATGGAAACCCTGCAAAATATGCAAATGCTAAAATAGAAGCACATAGAAGCATGGGCACGCTTGCTGAGCATGGTGAATCTGCAGCATGCCTCGTTTCCATGGAACCAGAATATTTTGGGATGTAGATGAGCACAGGCAGGACTTTGGTCCTGCCTGTGCAGTTGTGTTCCAAGGTTCCTACTATTCAGATTAAATATGTGCATAAGCCAAATAAAGCACCTGACAAAATTAAAAGACAGAAAAGAGATGGTTCACTTTTTTAATACTGTTTCAAGATCAAATAGGTAAAGAATAAGATAGCTAGTTGGGTTTTTTCTTATTTTTTGGAGCATATTTTTTCTCCAAATGTTGCATTTATGAGTATACTTGTCCTAAGAGTTCTTAAAAACATCTTCAAGCAAAAAATGTTGGACATAAAAAAAAGAAAGAAACCTGAGAAAACATTAATGACACGATAACAGACATTCTGTACTTCTATGTGGTTTGTTTTTGGTGACATGGGTGAGTGTTACTCGGTCTTATCTGCACTTGTGCTCCAGCCCAACAAACAGAAACAAAACTGTAGTTGTCTTCGGACCTAAAGAGGAGCAATCTAGAATTAACACAGATTCAGTTATTACATAGATCAGGCCCTAAATATGGGTGTAGTGATCTGAACATTTAGAGCCACATAAAGATAGTTACAAAGTCGGCCTTCTGTCACCAGCAAGATCTACTCAATTTTTACGCCTTTAGTTGAATTCAAAACCTTTTTTTTTTTTATTGTAGAATAACGTTTACAGCCACAATCTTCACTTATGATTTATGACAAATAGCTGAAACTATTCGAAAACTGGTGGAACAAACAAGAGCCACGGAGATATAGAAGTCACTGAACCGTACATTTCCAAATACAGTCTGAACTCGAACAGCAAAAGGTGAGCTGTATATTTTTAGGGGTGGCTGATCACATTTCGGTATGACAGCTCTGTGCTTCGAGCCAAACTGTGAGATCACAGTTGTTCACAACAGATGCTGCCCAAGAAAGAATAGAAATACAAGACAAGAGTTTAAAACTGTCTTACATTTTACGTAGTTTCTGGACATTCTTCCAGAATATTTAGAGATATGAAAATGCTTTTGTGCTCTTGACTCCTGTATGTATAGCTAAATAATTGAGAATTGTCCAATGGCTGAAGCTGTACAAAGGATCACAACCCCAACCCTGCGACTGGCTAGTCAGCTCCTTCAGACTAGCCAGCCGCAATTAGCAAACACCTGGTGTTTTACATATAAATATATATTTGGCAATTTTTATAACAACTGACTGTTGCATAGTTACTTGATTGTGTTGCAAAACAGCACTATGTGCCTGGAAAACACATAATACTGCCCCTTTAAAGTCTGACTCTACCGTTAACTGTTGTTACTCAAATCAACAATTATCAGACAAACCTATATTTTTCCCATTTGTTTTTCAATCCTTTGAAAAGTGGATCCTCAGTTTTCTGCTGCTGGGTGTCACGAGTTGCACCCCGTGTGATCTTCTTCCTCTGCTGTAGTCCATCTTCATTTGTTCTTCAGAGAAGGGAGCGGCTTAGTGACTTATTCTATTTCTCTCGTTGCCATCAGAAAAATAATTTACATCTCAAGGCCAACATACTAAATCTTAAAAGGATTTTTTAAAAGTAAAATGGCATGTTTTGTTTTATACAGAAGTAAAGAGGGCGCCTCAGGGTTGGACTCATTTGATAACGAGCTTTTAACAGCATGTTATTTTAAAGCAAAATGCGGTGCTATTATGCAAATTGAAACTTTCTGATGTGTTCTTTTTTTTTAACAAAATAGCTTGTTTGTGGGTAACACAGCAATTTACTGCTCCTGTTAGGTTGAACATTACTGTTAAATCATGACGGCAAACCAAACAAAAACACCTCTACCGGGGATTTATTTCCGTGTTTACTGTAGGTTCCCATGTGTGTGTGGCTGTGGCTGAGTTTTGTTTTTACTCTTGCTGAATTGCAGCGATAATGGTTTGCTCTAGGCTGTTAGTGATGCTCAGCTGCTCCTCAAATTCCAGACAAAGGCTGGAAATTCAATCAGACTCTAGGCAAAACAATAAAGTCAGGGAGGATAGTACATTAGTGAAGAGGTGATATACTTGGAAGGTTTTAGTGCAAAATGTGTTTCAAAGGAGTTTCGTTCCATGGAAAATTGCTTTCCGAGTTGTATTGCAGAGGAAATGTCATTGCTGGTTGGTTTGTGTTCAGTCTGTCTTTTTTTCAGTTCCAACACAACAGATGAAGGCTGGTTAATGTCTGAATGTGTCCAAGGACATGTCCTCTTAAAGTTAGATCATTTTTTAGATATTAGACTATCTTCACAAAAAATCTGACCCGGTGGGAAATTCGTTTATTTTTAGTTAAGGGTATTGTGGAGACTTTTAACATTTGCCTATTTTACCCTGAACTTTGAACATAATAGGTAATAATTTTAGACATTTCTGTTTCAGACTCCGAAAAAAATAGAACGATCAATTGTGAAATGGATAGTTCTTTACTCAAATTAATTACAATTTAAAGCACAATGTCAGATTCAGGAAGCCTTTTATTCCTTTTTTTGAAAACCAATATTGACTATTTTTAATGCATATTAGCATTTTGATCAACTACAGATTCAACAGCATGAAACCAAAGTAATATCCTGACAGACTTGGAGTGGAATATTCTAGACCTGATTACAGATTTGTTGAAGTAAACAATCCCCTTTTTTATAATTTGTTTTATAATTTGATATTGTAACGGCATAATTACTTTGAAAAAGTAACTTTAATTGGATTACTGATTACTCCTTGAAAAAGTAACTAAGTTACATTCAAAGTAACTTTTCTAGTTACTTTCAGCAGCTGCTAACAACAAAGCTCCTGGGAAAATTACATTGATCTTTGCCAATAGTTAATTGCAAGTTATTTTATAACATCAACAATGTGTCTCCACTTATAAGAAGGGGATATTGTTTAATGGCTACAACAATACAAAACAAACTATAATATTTTGTGATTGTTTTTGTGTGTTCCAGTATTCTGGAAAACGTTATATAGTATTTTTTAGATCCCCCACCGGTCGCTGCCCCTAACCTCCAGATTCTGCGTTACGGCCCTGTGTTTGCTGTCACAGCGCAGCGCACAGATCTCCTCCTGCAGCTCCACAACTCAGATGCTCCGTTGCACAGATTAGTGACACTTATCTTACCATTAATAATTATAATGGCGTTTAGATGCACAACTTTACCGATTAATTCGTTGCTGTTTTCACGTTCATTGCGCTGTTCATATTAGTCTGGTTGTTTGCAGTTTTCTGGAGCGAAGCTTGACATCATTCAGAGGTAAAATATTAACTTGACATTAACAAAGACACAGCGGGACAGATTATGAGTCTGACTAAAACTAACTGGATGTCAGACAAATTCTGTTGTCTGTCAGTTGTGCTGGCTTGACTTTCACAATGTGATGTGTAATTTGGTGTGTTTCTGTTTAGTTACAAAAAAGACGACCCAAACACAAGATTTGTTCTTAAATGGTTTTTCTGCATTATTTTTCTGTTTGTTGTGGCACATTGTACTAAAGTAATAAAACCTTCATCTTCAGGTCTCATTTTAATGGAGTTGGTTTACAGTGACAGCGTGGCCATGGTTATCTTTTTGCCCTTCAGCGTTGTGCGCGTGCCCAAAATGTTTGGATTTAAACGACAACATAGTAACATTCCAAGCTTTTCTACATCATTCACTGTTGTAGACTTTTGCATATTCACACCCACAATAGTGAGGAACACACGGCAATGTAGACACACTCAAACTAGACGTTAACCAGCCAAAGTGAAATGTCACAATTTAGAAGAGATTTAAGGCGAAGTCTTTTTTTTTTTTTTTTTTTCAAATGGAGGAAAGAAAAGCAAGAATAAGCAGCCCTGGCAGACCCTTGCTATGATGCTCTTCATAATGCATTTCATATTTAGGTTGGATGTTGCACTCCCAAATCTGACATGTGATTTTGTTCCTTTAGAAACAAAAGGAACCAAAACACCATGTGATTGGATCGAGTCGTGGAGACAAATTCTCGTAGGCACATTTTATTTCTACGGATGCTCACAAAGCAGTATGAGCAGTCCATGCCTTACAGCTCAGCTATGACACATGAGAAGAAAAACACTTTGCTTTCACTCAGTCAGACAGCATGCACATCTGCTGCTCAAACCTTCAGCCACATAGTACTTTTAAGAACGGCATATGGACAAGCTCGCAGCCTCGCTGAGAACTCCCCCAGCAGCATCATTTAGGTCTGCTGATGCAAGGCATAAGGGACAAGTGGTGCACAACATGAGGAGTGGATGCCTGTTGCCTTTCAGCCTGTGGCAATACATTAAATATGTAAAGTCATTTGGCCCAACATCACTCTAGGGTGCCAATACTGGAACAAGCAGAGAGACGGCTGTAATAATTCTTCCCTTCCACAGCAGTAAAGCTGACTGCAAGATGATTTAGACTTACTGTGGTTGCCCATACGACACTGAAGCGAGTAAGAAATAAGGATATTATTAAAGCTGCAAGCAGCATCCACCGGCCCGCGCAGCGCACCAGCAGTTAACCAGTAGGTACCACATTTGGCGAACATATAAATCGTATCGTCCAGCGGCAAATTTTAAATGGCAGTATTATGTAAATTCAACTTTTTGAGCTTTGCGTCCATGCTATAGTGTTATTCTCTCATCAAAAACGTACCTGGAGTGTTGCCTTCATTCCATCATGCGTGATTTGAGAAGTCCTTTAACCTCCCCTGGCAACCATCAGAACCAAAAGCAACATTATAAAAAGCAAAATGCTTTTGATAACTTATGATCTCCAGTGACGTGAGACCTTACTGAGTGATTTTTGAAGTCTGTAGGTCAAAAAATTTAGGAGGACTTACATGTGTCCTCCTACATGTTTTTAATGGAGACAAAATGGCGGCTTTGATCCAACATGATGTACTTCCTGTGAGGTATGGACCACGGTTTCAAGAGACATCTTTGTAGAACCCGGAAAATTATATACGTGTTCCAAATGTAGAAGGCATGTCTTGGGGGGTTTTTTTGTGTGTTTTTTTTTAAAGAAAACGTTTCTACGGGACACTGTGGAGAAATTAGGCCACACCCACCAAAAATCATTTGATTGGATTCCTTCTTGGGGGTGGTTTGAGATCAATCCTTTTAAAATTTGGTGCAGATCAGATAATATATGTAGAATTGAGAGCCAAGCATGTGGAAACGACATGATGCTGAACTTTGCCGCACCGTCAACTCAGTCCACAGTGTTTAGTCTCAAGTAATTTGTCAAAACAAACATGAATATGCATAATGCAAATACACACAGGGGTGAATCTGCTGTTATCGTCCTAAGAGACGAAAATCCCTACCAACGGCATCTGAGGAAATGAGTTGGGTCACCTGGGCACCACACGAGGGATTTTTTTATTAAACAAACATAATATGAAAATCTTCAGTAGCAGCTGAGTGACCTAAATCTTTTCCCTACTATTTTTTTTTTTTCTGAGCCTTAAAGGAGATTTCAAAAAGCCACTGTCAGACTCAGCTGTAGCTGAAAGGTTTGTGGAAAAAGTGTGACATCCATTTTTGATTCAGTTCAGGCAGGTTGGGGTCGAAAAAGAGGAAGAACAATCAAATCAGGGGAAGAAAAAGATCTGATTTAAAGCTGCAGTAGGTAACTCTTACAAAAATATATATTTTTTTATATTTATTAAAACTGTCACGATTTCCTGACAGTATAATGTGAAACTGCTAAAATGTGAAAAAAATTGAACTCCTGCGCCTCCTTCCAGTGTTAAAGTGCACCGCTCTCTGTCAAAAACGACCAATCAGAGCCAGGAGGAGGGTCTTAGCGCTGTCAATCAATTTAAAGGAAAATAATTTATTCACTATCATCGTTGGCCATGCTAACCAGTCTTAGCATTCGTGGCAGACTGTGTGGTGAACCAGCTGTAGCTTAGCAATAAGAAAGCGGAGGTGAAAACGAGAGTGATTGACAGCACTAAACCCCTCCTCCAGGCTCTGATTGGTTGTTTCTGACTGAGCAGTGTATTTCTGCAGGTAGTACTGGGAGAAAGAAGTTTTGTTTTTTTTTACTTTTAGTTTTTCACCAATCTGTCTTATATGATACTCCCACAAAATGATGATAATTTATATGAAAGATAAAAACAACAACAACAAAAAAAAGTCTTACAAAATGCAGCTTTGAGGAAAGGAGAAAAAAAAGGGGCATTCTGGTCAATGCTGCCCCAAAATATGTAAGTACTGCATTTCACCAACAACAGATCTCATGACAAACCTTACTGGAAGCACTCTGCCCCCCATCTCACCCAGCTTATCACACAGTCACACTGGTGTTGACTCACACTTGACACATATACACAACACAAGGACATCCATCAGGCAGACAATGAGTGAGGTGGCTGCGAGCCGGCCAGGTGATAGGTGGGGGTGACAGATGCTGCTGTCAGAATGGGCGACAGAATGATATCAAACGTCCTCTTTATCAAATTTTTTTCTTTATCCACCGACCTCCCATATCCGTTTTATCACACTTCACTTTCTTTCCCACAATGCCGGCGACCGTCACCATGTCACATGAAGAAAATTACATCTCCATCTCAATATTTATTTTTTACTTGTGAAAAATTTCAATTCCGTATTAACTTGTATGGAGATTGATGATCTAAAATAAATCCAAACCATTACACTCGGTCTACATGTAGATAAAAAACAGAGATGTGTTGGCACTTATTACCGTCTTATTACTGGAACTTCTCATCCCTAATCGGCACACAAAGCAGAGGAATAAGAGAATTTGGTCGACACAGACGGATTCAATTTAAATAGTGACGACAGGCAAAATGGAAAACACAAAAAGGAGAAGCAGTGGAAAGATGACATATTCATCAGCTGCACTCATTTAAAATAATAGAGCAATGAAATATAATTATTCAGACGAAAGACCATCAGATAATCGATGTCCTGTCCTGAACTTTTTGATATATGGAGTTGTATCTCTAGGCTGCCATTTCTGACTCCTAAACTTGAAAGGTCACGTTTCAGCTTCAAAAACTCTTTATACTCTATATAACTGTTCTGTCTGGCATACATTTCTGTTTTCTAGTGTTTTCTTTGTCTGGAGTATATAAAGCACTGAAAGGCCTGGAAGTTAGGAAAACGCCTGATGCAGATGAGCATGACTCCCTGGTTTTGTAAAGTTAACTGCAGACAAAATTGCTAAGACATTATCTTAGATTTCTAAGTTTGAGTACAAATACAAATTCTCAATGCCAGAAAACCTTCTTTTGCATTTCTGACTTTGAACTGAAGTAAAGAATTATAGGCTAATTTATTATCTATGTATTTTGACCAAAAAAAATGAAAAATTGGTTTGTAATCAATTGAAGATGTTTTTTTTTTTGTTGCTGTTGTTTTTGTTTTTAATCAAATCATACATTAACTTATTTGTAGTCTGGTTTTAGAAAACGGTCTCGCAGTGTCACTGCCACTTTGAAAGTTGTTAATGATTTTATTCATGCTCTTGACTGCAGATAATGTTGTGTTGCTCTATTCACTGAACTTTCTAAGCCTTTTGACACAGACGCTCACCCTGATTGTTTCATATAGGAATATGATTTGCTGACTAATGTTCAAATAGATCTCAATGCGAGGAGTTTTCTGGTGTGGCTCCACCGCCGATTATGCTACCATTCTCTGCTCTCCTTCTCTTGCGCCGGTCTTGTTAGTTTTCACAGCTAGCTCTTAGCTAGTTCCCCCATGCCGTTTGGGAGTTTGTCACCATCTTTACAGAACGGAAGCAGCTTTCCACTTCACTGATATATAAGAACCGACATATTCACATGCTGCTGGATTCAAGGGTGTAAAAACGAAGCCGGAGTTTTTGTTACATCCCGTGAAGACTGGCAAACTTTGCTACAAAGCATTGAGTGCTGCTAACTAGAGGATGCACGAGTCGTCTAATACGGCTCCGATCGCTCCATTAGCGGCAACTTGAGCAACTTTTACTTGCAGTTGAGTAAGATCTGACTGTGAGAATCAGTCCTAGAGTCGAGTACTTTGTCCATCATTTGTTATTACACTTCATATTCTACTATAAGTCAACATGTGTGCTATTTTTTTTTTATTATTACCGTTTATACCTAATAACACTTTACATGTAAAATGACTGTTTTGTTTGAAGCGATTTCAGTTTTGGCCTTTCTCTCAACGGATTTTTATCAGGTTTTTTTTATCTTACTAAAAAAAGTTAGTAAGATAAAATTACATAAAAATATATGCTAATAAGCAACAATGTTCACCATATGGTCTGCTTCAGAAAAAAAATAAATAAATCATTGTATTTTCAGTCTCATTTTGTCCTTCAAACAACTTGAAATGTTGCCTTGGAACGCTGCGCTGCAGCCACAATGCCACTGTGGTGTCAGCTGTGTGGAAGCAAGCTGATAAAAATCAACCAAAAACAACAAAGTTCTGCACTGGAGCCAGCTTTAGTAATTGATTAAAGCTTGAATTTGATAAAAGGAATTTTTTATGGCCTTGCAGTGAGCGAGGAACGAGAGGGAGAGAGAGAGAGTTGGAGATCAATGCTGAAGCCTTAACGAAATGACGGCAGCGTTTTTTTGTCGGCGTCAGGAAGCAGCCCACAGATCGCTGTCGAGATACTCGGACCGACCCGATAAGATGCGACATGCGGGCCCCAAAATGTCCAGAAATCCAGCTGCTCTCCTTTAAGAATCGTTTTTTTAAAGGCTCAAAGCCCCCTGTAGGTCTTATTACTTCCTCTTCTGCTGAAGAGGTGGTTTGACTGCCATCAGTTGTTGCTTTAAACCCTCCCTCTCTGTTCTATAACTCCAGCTAAGCAGCCATTTTCACATTGCCGAAGGACCTGTGTCACAGATGCAAGGAGCATGTAAATTTGGGGAGGTTTTAATAAGAGCCTTAATCTCATTTCATCCGATCACATAGGCAGAAAAATAGTTCGAAGCCAGAGATTAAGAGACCTGCAGGCTGATAGTCACATCAAAGGCTGATCACTCTTACATCTTCCCTTTCTCTTTTCCACTCTCTTGTTCTTCCCGGCTCGCTGCGACTCTCGCTGCCTTCCCCTTCTATGAATGCGTGGGTGCAGCTGGTTCCTATGGCAATGCCAGTCTGTCTTCGCTCGACCCCGATGTCACCTCTCTCACAATATCTGCACTTCATTAATTATGACCACATATGTACACAGACGTTAGAACACAGACAACAGAACGTTCTCCGATTTGCTCCGCACACATTCGGGCCGGGGTGCAGAGTGCGAGTAAATGTTTTTATTTATTTATTTCTTTTAAAGATTGCAATTCCAGATTACCCGTCCAGGCTTGTGACTACGTTTAGACAGCTTTTCCGCGCTCCAACGTCTTGGCACTGCGGCGAGGCTGATAAGAAAAATATTCTTAGATGATAATTAAAGCAGGTATTTATGATCTGCACATCAGGGTTGCAGATAATTAGCCATGATGTGGCAAACTGTTTATCCCTCTGGGGGTCTCTTCTCTCTGCCCTGTAGTGACAGAGCAGTGGCCTCATTTCGTTTCGTCAGACGTTTCGCCTGACTGTTGATCGCTTTGATTCCACAACCAAGCGAGAGACAAAACTGGGGGCCCCGGTCTGCGAAGACTCCGAGGAAAGGAGCGCTAAACTGCATTAAACAAAAACACAGAAAAACATTCAAATGCATGCACAGTAAGTGGACTAGTTGTGTGATAATGCATATTCTGCTTGTGAACCGACACCAAGTGAACACTGGGCCGATATCACCAATACTGATCCTGATCATTTTTTTAAAGTTTGATAAAAAGACACGTTTCATGCTGTTGTTAACATCCAGAAGTTTTGCACCATGCACAACTCTGGAGAGCAAAGAGACGATTCTTTAACTGCGGCAGAACAATTCTGCTAGCAAAATGAAAGCCGAAGGTATTATTGATTTAGATTCAATACCCAATACAGAGGTTTAGTGAATTGCATTGCATCGTGTTGAGGCTTTGCATTAGCATATGCTCTTCAGCTCTGGAGAACATGGAGAGAAAACGGCACTGAACTCTTCCCGAGTTAAAACATCAGTCTTGTTGTTTCTAAATGAATGCAAACTTGTTTTCTTTGCATTATTTGAGGTCTGAAAGCACTGCGTCCTTTTCGTTAGTTTGACCATTTCTCATTTTCTGCAAATAAATACTCAATTCTTGCTTGGAATTTCTTAGACGTGTTGTCAGCAGTTCATAGAATAAAATGTTCATTTTACGCAAACATTTACCTATAAAGAGTAAAATCAGAGAAACCGATCATTTTGCAGTGGTCTCTTCAGTTTTTCCAGAGCTGTGCATGTTTTGTATATTCATGGCTCCAACTTAGTTGCGCCTGCCGTTCTCCTTCCTCATTTTGCCGATGCAATCCTGTTTGCGTGTTGTTTGTAGATCAGTTATGCTCTTATTTTTACACATATTTTTACATTTTCTAAACCCTTAGAAGATCAGGCTCACACAAGCGAGTATCAAAGTTGCAACATTTGTTAGATTTTCAGCTGGTCTGGTTCTTTTTCAGACTGCACTGTGTCACTCTGGGGCTCCTTTAGTGTTTTTCTAATATTGCCAGTCGTGAGCCCTTCCTCCAGTTTCCCATTTTCTTCACTTCCTCTCCATCTTTTTGGAAACACAATCTAAAAATAACTGAATACACACTCGTTTTCCAATTGCTGCTGCAATATTGACTAATATTACTGCCGGACCTGTCCTAAATAACAACTTCCCATGCTAGTGTGATGCAAACCATCCTTCAGTTAATGCTCTAACGTATGCCAACTTTCCAGCCTCGAAATGGCCTTGTTTAAGGTAAGATATCAGTGTTATGCGTAGTCTTTTTGTCATTTTTTTAATAGATTCTCCTGCAGAAATGGGAACAACTTGTTACAGACTGCTTAAAGAAAAAACAGTGGTTGAATAATAACCGTGACATATTCAAGTGCATTTGATTTTCATTTGGTTAATTTAATATTCATCAACCTGAACAGAGAATCCACATTGTGCCATCACACATTAAACAGATAAATAAATACATTTCTCCATGGTAACAAAAACCGCAGACTGAGGCCACAGTGACTACTTCTTAACAATGAACTTAAAGCGTTGCACTTAAATCACGAGCTATTCATCTGCCGTGGCCTGGACCGTCCAGTCTGCCTGGACCTGAATCGCACAGCTACATGCATTTATTGAAACGCTTTGATGCTGAGCTGGAGGATGAATTTTTAATTTTTAATTTTTTTTGCACACTGGACACTGGAATTAGAAGTGCCGGTTCAGCTAAAGTTTTGAAATCGGGGAACATTTCTTCAACTGAAGTTATGAGTAGAGAGAGAGATAAAAAAAAAAAAAGAGAGAGTTAAAAACATAATCAAAGACCAAACTCAGCCACGGCACTCCGTGTTTTGCTTCTCCCTCCTGGCAGATGTTACAGAAGTGTAAAAGTGAGGACTGTCAGACTGAAAAACAGTTTTTGCCCCCAGGTTACCGGGCTTTTCAAAAGTCAGCGTGATTTAAGCTTTCATTGTGTAGTTTTTAATGCATGTGACGAAAGTGTTTATTTTATTATTGTTATTTTATTATTCTTGATTTATGCAACTTTTTAAATGGTATTGAAAGGAGCTCATGGAGTACAAACTTCAGTCCCAGTTATTTTTCTAAGCGAATGATAACACAGTTATTTCTATTTCAAGGATGCATTGTTACAAGAAGGGGCGAACGACACGAGGATGAGAACAAAATGACGCCATTTTTGTCACGCAACCGCGACAATGAAAACTAATTGTGACATGTGGAGACATTAAGGTGTTTGAACAGTACTGTCTGTTAAAAATATAAACCATGAAAGCTGTTTGCAGATCAAATTAAATGAATTAAAAGCTAAACAACTTCAGCCTGAATGAGGGAGAAAAAAATAACAAATTCACTTCCAGAATCGTTTTATCTGAATGGAAGGTTGTTGTTGTAGTAAAACAGTTTTCTCTAAAACGAAGCCTGAGTTTGTGTTTATTTATAGTTTGAGTCTCAAGTCCCTTAAGTAATCAGAATGGCTGAGTGATTTATTGGATCCGGTTAACATCATTACTTACCAGAACACCCATGGTTCAGCCATACGCTCGGATATTAATGCAAATTTCATTTCCAAGATTCTCCAGGCAGAGAGCATTTGATCTAAGCAGAAAACATGTCCAAACAAACAGCAGCTGCTTCTGGTCGACTTTTAATCCGGCATGAGATAATGGGCTGTTACGCCAATGGCGCTTGAGCATGGGGAGATGCATTTATTTGTTTTGTTTTTTTGTTTTTTAAAAAAAGCTAATATTTTACTGTGTAACAATTCCAGCTTACAGAGTTCTTGGTGAGAATAAAAGGGCGAATGCGAAACACAAACACCAAAAGTTCAATGGAAAAAGTCAAAATTCAAGCAAGCGGAGCAGCTTCTGCTGTTCTGTTGACAATTAGACTGAAATTCAGCCACCAGTTCAACAGAGAAAACATGCTGTACACGATGTCAATAGTTTTGGGGGATTTTGAAGCAAGAATATGTCTGATTCTAAAGAGCGAACTGAAAATATTCGATGCTTCACGTGGCTTTCGCAAATTACTACAAATTGTGAACGTGAACCACCATCTGCTTTTTAAAAACAGAAACGTCACATCCTACCTCAACTCAAGGCTCTAAATTAACAGCCACCAGGGATTCAAACGGTTTCAAACTCAACATTTTGAGTTGATATTTTTGTAATATTTGGTCCTGTGTTTATTTTGCTTTGTGATGCAGAGACCAAATGATCAAAAAGAAACTCATGTCATTTTGTACTGAGTAGTTGCCAAAGTCAGTAAAATACTTTGCATGTGTATATTGACATATTTTCTGAGCTGTACTTTGTTCATTGTTTTATATTTTTAATCAAAGTGTGTTGCTCTCAAATCCTGCCTGAGCACGTCTTGCTGTCTTACAGGCTCCTGGCTGCTGAGGTGGTTTGTAAAACACACGTCTCTTTTTCTCATCCCTGCTTTTAGACTTTTCCTTTCCTAAATGTGCTTCAGAGTTATCTTTGAGAAATGTTTAATATGTGACCTCTTGTTCCAGCCTAATTGTGAATTCTCTGTAGATCTAACTGTCGGTGCCACTGTTTTCATCGTCTTTATGTTAATTGATCATAAAACTCATTTTATGTTCGGGACAGTTCGGTTAAAGGGCCACAAGCTAGCTTCTTGTTCGCATTTTATCTACTGATTCACACCAACTGGCTACAAATATCAAGGAGCTTTGATGAGGAAAAGAAGAGTTAATATTGAATTTTAATCAGCGTTAAAAGTGCCTTACATGACTTTCATGAAAAATGTTGGGTTTTTTTACATATTTGTTAAAACTGTCAGCATTTTGTGACAGTTTATTATGAGGCAGATAATCTGTGAAAAGCTCGATCTCCTTCACTTCCTTCCTGAGCTGCTCTTGCCATCTCAAGAAATGCATTGCTACAGACCAAAAACAGCCAATCAGAGCCAGGAGGAGGGTCTTAGTGTTGTCAATCAACTTGGTGTACTTGCTACAAAATGTGTTAATAGGAGAGAAGGAATCTAGTTACAGGAATAGTGCTTATCTGCTGTCATTGGGTGCTAAGCTAACGAATCTTAGCTGATGGGGATAAGGTGTATTGTTGCAGAAAGGTGTGATTGACAGCTTTAAGACCCGCCTCCTGGCTCTGATTGGTTGTTTCTAGATAGCACTGGGAGAAAACAAAGGAACTTGATTTTTTTTTCACAGATTCTCAGTCTCATGCCATATTGTCCCAACACAGTGACAGTTTCAACAAATATGCAAAACAATTTTTTTTTCTTTGCAAAAGTTACATACTGCAGCTTTAGAAAAAGAAAAATCATGGTTAGACTGAATAAACTCTTAAGCATGTGCATACGGGCGTGCTGTGGTGGCGTAGGTGTTTAGCGCGACCAACGTTTGGGGGCCTTAGTCCTCGACCCAGCCGTCGCGGGTTCGATTCCCGGACGCAGCAACATTTGCTGCATGTCTTCCCCTCTTTCCTGTCAGCCTCCTTTCAAATAAGGGCCACTAGAGCCCACAAAAACCTTGGAAAAAGAAATATATATATATATTAAAAAAAGCATGTGCATACATCCAAATTCACATGCAAGACCCTATTTTGAGCTCATGTGCGCCTCCCAGAGGACCTCATTACTATGACTGGCTTCAGGACCTTCTGCTGATCCAGACACTCCTCCTCGTATGAATTTGCATCTTAAGTAAATAGAGTCCCACAAATGCAGCGGACGCCCCGTGTTTGTCGGGCCCCGGACGTCTTGTTCAGCTTTGCGAAACGGCGAGAGCTAACGGAGGGAGAAGAGACGAGAACAGTGAGGAGAGCAGGGAGAAGAAAGGAGGAGCGGGGCACACATGGTCAGAGAGGGCATACGTGAGCTAAATAGCTGACTCGGCAACTGTAAGTCAGAGAGAGGGAGGCGAAGGAAGGGTGAGTCACGCTGCTGTGTGATGAGGTACAGTGTAAGGACAGTGGATTTTTCCTTTCTTCCTGAGGGGCCAGGGAGGGACGTGTTCTCTGTGGATGGACATCGACTGAGCTGTACAATTCAGCCTGTCCAGCGTTCTATCTGCATTTCCTTTTAAGACTGAGCAATCCACTCAGTGGCACAGTTTTTAGCCAAATGCATAACAGTAATCTTATTACATGGGCAGAGCAGCCGAGAACCCACTGAGTTTTCCATGAAATCGCGTTTCGTTCTGAAGGGATCTGCTCCCATTAAGGGTTGGTCGCGAAAGTCCGTTTTCACATAATGTCTAATCTTCTGAAGGACTTACATTTGTGCTATTTTTGTACAATTTTTTCCACATGAAATATGCAGTTATCATACAACAAAAAGTTTTGTGAATTTTAAACACTTTAAAATGGCTTTTTATTTGTTAGTCATAACATATTTTGGCAAATAAACGTGTCAAAATGACTAACAAATTTGTTAGTCAAAAAAAAGAAACATGACTAACATCACGATGGAGTTGGTTCACAGTTAGTTTTTGTTTCATAAGGCTTATTGCTCAACCGTCCTGTGACAATTAAGACAGGTATTATTTGGATAGATTCATATATAAATGGATTTAGATAGTTCATTCACACACAAACACATTTACAAAGTACACACACAGATTCCAAGTGAAACCCACAACCTTCCGATTGACAGACAACAACTCTGCCCACTGAGCCACAGTCACTTACTACAAATACTGAATGAATTGTAATTTCAATCTGTACAATTCTATGGTTAATGGAAAAGCAGCTATTGAAACAGAACTATCGACCTTGAGTATCATTGCAGGCCAAGGTCATCCCTTCATGATGATCACAGAGTATTGATCTTGTGACGGCCACGTCCAGCAGGATAAAGCGCCATCTCCCAAACTTCATATCAGAGCATTCTTTTTTCAACGATTGGAACAATGAGTTGAGAGCTTTCCAGAGGCTGACCTCCACAGTCAGCAGATCTCAGATTGAAAAATCCTATTTTGAAATGTGGTTGAACAGGAGACTCAAATCATGAACGAATGGCTCTGTGGATAAGATTAGTGGCAGCATGGACCAACATTTCTGAAGAATGTCCGACACTTTGTGAAAATCTCTGCCTTGAAAAATGATGGTATTTCTGAAAACAAAGAGGTCTTACCCTGTACTAGTAAAGTGTACCTAATGTTCACATTTTTTCTCTGTTTCCTCAGCTCTTTCCTCCCCACAATAAGAAGAAATAAAGACCAAAGTTTCACCTAAAAGCTGAAAGACGCCTACATTCAAATCTTCAGCTGAACAAACAACTTCCTTAAGATCCGTTCGGTTTTTGAGCAACTGTTTTGCACAACCCGCTCATCCAGAATCCTTTGGGAAATGTTTCTTTTCAAAAGCTTCGGCAACAATGGATGTGTCTGAAAACGTCTTTTGTTGACACCTAGAACTTCCTCGTACCTGTCTGCAAGTTGCTCCTGTCACTCATCGGAAACCCTCTGTGTTCCAAGGGCAACTTAGGTCATAATTCTCGTTTTTCTCCGAAGAATAATAATGTCTTTTATTTCCCCGTGTTTTCTAGTGTTTGATGTGCACCTCCAATTTTTGTCTTGGTGTAAGACCTGAGATCTTTACCCTGAATCCTGTTTTCTGATGTTTTATTTCGCACTTTCATTCTTAAACAACACTGAACATCTTCCCTTTTTTATATTTTCTGTGATGCACTCGAAGCCTCCAGTTGCAAAAGCAATAAAGCGACCTCACAGCACGGGGGAACCACAATCTTGTTTTCCATGTACATTTCATTAAGTCATATCAAAATAAATACTCTCCTTTGATTTCAACTGTCCTCTGAAATTCATTCCAAAATGATTTTGCATGTATTGCCTCTTGCATAGCTTCTGATGGAGCTGCAGTGAACAGTTTTGGGACTGGGACACAGCTTCTGGTTGCTCCAGGTCAGCTTGAAGCGGTCTTGATGTCTTGCATAGTAATTGTTTCACAAACTGCTCCAGATTTATTTTGCTGGGTTTTCACAAAACCAGGTGGCCCTCACCTGAAACTCCAAGATCACATCTTAATCCTTGTGAAGACAATTGTAACAACTCATCACACCAGACACTGGAAATATGTTCATGACTTGACATATGGAATGATAACATTTCTTAGATGAGAGTGTTATCCTGCTTCAACTTTCGAACAGAAACATTTTTACTTCTATGTGCTCTAAAGTGAACTTGTTATGCAAAATAGACTTTTTGTATGTTTATTTGCTTCTGTTTGGGTCTCAATTGCTTCTAAAAACAACCCAAGGCACTTTAAAAAACCCACTTAGTCCTTTTTTGGTGTTTGAAAAGGTCGAGTTTCAAAAACCTCCCGAATGTTGAATCACAATTGATGGGCACTCGCCTGTCGCCTAGCAACCCAAGCGGATGTTTGGTCAGCTGGTTTGTATGAGCAGTACAATGGCTGCTGGAAAATACAAGTGTTATGTCATTGACTTATCATCCAGAAACCACTTGCTTCTATTTTGTTGGTTGTGCAGGAGGCTCCGCTTATGCTTTTCAAAGATGTACTGCCAGAGTTTTAGAAAGAACATGATCTTTTTAAAAAGACATGAATTTTCTAGGTCATATTGTAAGGATTTGTTGTTGTTTTTTTCCTGTGTATTCGTTTAGGTTTCTGTGTCTATTGAGTCTCCATGTTGTTCTTTCTACCCCTGGATTGTTCCCAGCTGTGTCTCGATTCCCTGATTAACTTCTGTGTATTTAATCCCACCTGTGTTCCTTGTTGGGTCCTTGTCTATCTGTCTAGTATGTCAAGCTGTCTAGAGTTCGTCTCGTCAGACGTCTTTTGTTTACCAGTTGCTACCAGAATGAGCCCTGTGCTCATTCTGTGCTGCCTGGTCTTTGGATTATTGTGCTCATTTCTCATTAAAATCATCATTTCCTTCACACCAACGTGGGTCCTCTGCGTCTGCCTCACCACCTCTAACCGCAAATCATGACACATATTTATACATATTTGATATATGTATATATGATATATGTAGCATCTGTATGGAAACTGAGGTAACATTGTTACTTGATTGTGCTATGAAATGATACCATGTGGCTGGAAAACATAATACTTCCCCTTTAAGGCTGGATGTTGTATTGGTTGAAACGACTACAATATTGCATTGACATGGAGGACAGTGCCTCTTTTGGCAGACCTGTGTGGTGGTCCCTCTTTTCAAAAAAGGGGGACTGCAGAGAGTGTTCCAACTACAAAGAGATCACACTCCCAAGCCTCCCTGCTAAGGTCTATTCAGGGGTTCTGTAGATTTGGAGAAGCCGTTCGATTGCTTCCCTCAGAAAATCCTGTGTGTGTTCCTCTGTGAGGACGGGTATCAGGCCTTTTGATACCAGCTGCTGTTACAAGCTCAGTTTGGTTGTTGGGTCCACTCCACTGTTTGAAATGGCATTCACACCTGCACAAATGAAGTAGCTGATTTGAGGAAACAATCTCTGATCTATTTAAAGGAGGGAAAAGAGGTCTGAAAGGCCCCAAAGTCTACAGGAATTATGATACAAGTCCGTTTTGTTGAAGGAAGATTTTTTTTAAGGTTTTGTGGCCTCTATTTACAATAACCAGATAGGAAAAGAGGAAAGAGAGAGCAAGACATGTAACAAAGGTCCAAAGCCCAGGAATAAAACCCTGTGGAGTTGCACTGATGAATAATCACCTCTTTGTATGAGGCTATAACTCCACACCATGTGCTGCCAAACCATGTGCTGCCTTGCAAAACCAAGATTTTGCAAGGCATTGTTTTTATATGGTTTTTGATGCTGGGGACTCAGCAGCTTAGATCTTACAAAAAAAAACCCTCAACTTTCAGTCTGAATTGGTGTGACAAAGAGGCACATTTCATTTTTAAGACACAGCTCTTTTTTCGATGTGGCAAGTTTACAGATGTACATACTGAACATCCACAGCTTGAAACTCGTGTGCGCGCGCATGTGTGTGCGCGCGTGCGTGCATTTTGAATTTCGCACATTCGAATGTGTCCCTGACTTGAGAGTGTTCTTGGTGATGCACCAAGATGCTTAGCGTTCTGTAACGCACCCCAACACTCACTGCTCTCTTTCGTCTTTTCTGACTCCAACTGCCCGGTGATTCAGGCTGGGTTCTAACGGACGTGTCAGGAATTTAATGCAATTTGTAGGGGAAGAAGTCAGCGAGGGATGAATGATATATTGACTTCCTTATAAGAGCAAAGCTGGGGTGGTAATCTCATTTCGGGATGCTGTGATGAGATTCTAGCCTGTTTTCCCTCGGAGATGATGTGACTTTGGTCTTGACAACATCATGACGCTTCTGCTGCTGCTGGTGGTGTGTGTGTGTGCGTGTGTGTGTGTGTACTAATTTCTGTAGCATACTAAGGACCTTCTCTGGTATAGATATCTTAACCAATGGGCCTTATGGGGCCAAAGCCCGGTCCTAATATGGTGGACCCCGTTTTAAGACTAAGGTTTGGTTAAGAGGTGAATGCAGTCACTAAAATGAATGGAAGACAAAACAGAGTCATAAAATGGGTGGAAATACAATTTTGTGTGTCGTGTGCGCTGCCTGCTTTATGATAAGATACTATGATTTGATCTGGAATCTCAGCTAAAAACAGCATCTCTCTATTTTTATGTATGTAGATAAAATCTGCTGCTATCTGAAGTAACTCTTTACTCTCTGAAGCTCCTCTAGAAACAATCTGCAGATTACTGCTGCTTATTTTTAGACGGTGACATGGCCTATGTTTGGAATAACCGAGATGTGTTCATGAATGTAGTCAATCTTAGCATCTCAGAAACAGCTGAAGGCAATATAAATACATATGATTGTAGAGGAGAAGTGACTAATGAAAGTCAATGACTTGAAGCTGTCTGCTGGGTTTCATTAGAAAACTTTTGTTTAACCAGTTTGAAAAATTAACTGGCTAAACAGTTAGCCATTGTTTTGTTATTATTATTGATTATTGGGCTGATAAAAATAGTGAGTGTTACCAAAATCCTTGTGACTCTCTACATGGCAATGACAGATGAAACAACAAATTAACAACGATATATATATCATGATAGATACAAAATCAATATCAATAAATACAGCATTTTACACAATGTTCAATATTCAGTAGAATATTCACTGAATTCCCATCCAGACCCACATAGCATTCTAGGAAATATAGGCATATGAAAGACAAACTGCTCATTTTCTCAGGGCGAGTTAAACACTGTTAGCGACATCTGCTAACTCAGTCACTCTTTGGTTACCTAGCAACAACTTGTTGAGTAAGTTTCAGATTTCTCCACCACGACTCAAAACTACTTAAAAATAAACAACAACGCCGTAAAGTGAAAACCGTGAATAAAACAGGAAAGGTCACACCACCACATTGGGAGTATTTCAGATATTTAAAACCAAAAACTAATCAATACTTATCGGTATCAATTGATACGAGATGCTTATATTGATAAGTTGGTCAGCCATGTTGTCCAGCCCTAGCTTGAGGTAGATTTTAACTTGAATTTCAGAACAGCCGTTGTCCATTTTCTCAGCATTTGACCGAACTGCCAAGTCTGAATGACCTGGTTTGTGTCCTTCCGCCATAATTTACTGGAAGTTTAGCTAAGTATTCCTGACAGAACTGGTGGAAGTGAGTCGGGTCTAAAGGTCAGCTTGGCCACACACAACCATTCAGTTCAAAACACAACAGCACTGAGTTTGTGATGCCCCCTAAAAAACATTCATCTTGTTGTCCTTAAGCTCCTTTGTGACCAATGTGGAAGCATAATTTTCATATAAAATGCCCATTTGCAGCAAAGCTTTAAAGTAAGTGGAATAGTCTTGCAAAGGAAACATAAATTACTTGAAATTACATTCTTTTCTTATTATTATTTTCAAATTCATCTTATGCTGCCAGTGCCTTCAAATCTGAATGACTTGGCCTTAAGTATGTGTAAGCATTTCCATTGAAATACAGAAAAAGACATTTGTATTGTCATTAACCTGGTATTTAGTTCATAGGTATAAATTTAGTAAAAACTGAACTAAAAAAGTTAGTTTAGTCTGATTTGACGTCAAAGAGAGGACAAAGAGATGTGTATGGAAATATCTCGTTTCAAATGAATAACCACAGAATGAAGGTCAAAAGTGTGAAGTGTGTAGGAATTGTCCAAAAAGTTTGTACTACTAAAAACAAATATTTATTCACGCTGTAAAAGCACATTTACATCATGCCTCCTTCTCTCCTGCCATGCAACATCCACTGAAACTAAATGGATTTAGCTTTGCTTTTATTTTTGCTCTGCTCTGTCAGTTTTACATTCAAGCATCCTTTTTTCACCAAGCTCGTGAAAACAGCAGCCTATATAACCAGTCACGTCTCCAAGCAACAAGTAATTGTGTGCATAACTGGTATTTTTAGATGTGTGTTTGACAAAATTGCGTGAATTATGTTTCTGGTTTAGTTTCAGTGCACACTGTTTTTTTTTCCCCCTGTCCTCTCCGAATCCTTTATGTTATATTTGATTGACCTGTACTGATACTACACTTGGTCCTCATCTTTACTTGATTTGATCATAATAATACCACATGATGCTGTGCTTAAGGCAAGGCACACCCAGGGTACGTCCCGAGTCCATCCCAGGACTAAGGTGGAGATGGATAACCATACCCACTCCCACTCAGACATACAGCCACTTTAGAAAAACCAATTACCACCCTTCAGGACATGAAACCGCTCCAGTCAGCAGCAGACTCTTGCTGTGAGGTGATGTTGCTAATAGCTGTGCCATCACATTGCCTACTGCTTCTCTGTTTGTGTATTAGTGTTTCCTACAACAGAAATTAATTCTGAGTTTAAATTGTTATGATTTAACTTTGGCAACTTGGCAACTTTATTTATATAGCACCTTTCAGCCAAAGGTAATTCAAAGTACTTGTAAAAGAAAGTTAAAAACAACATGCAACAAGAAGATAGCAATAAAAAATCAAGCAGATTTTAGTTCTGACTCTCGGAATAGCTAGCAGGTTTAAAAATAAACAATAATATTGTTGTTTCTGAGGCCATGTTCAAGTAATATAATGGAAATGGGGATGACAATGCAAGAACACTTTCTCAAATATCAATAAATCTTAAATTCTAATGAACATGCAACACTGGAACTGGAAGACATTTTAAATATCCAAAAGAAACAAACAACAGAAACAGCAAATGCAATAAATCATGAAGTCTCTGCAAACAAATTTGGTCTTCAAAAAAAGGGCTAGTTGGGACAAAAACATCAGACTGAAGACTTTTAACATCCAGTTTTTGGTAGAAAGAAAAGGGGAAAAGAGAAAGATGATAAAACAAGCAAATGGAAACATTGAGCTCATTTTAATTCATCATGCGATTAACTGATTTATTGCTCATTGCAACAGACCTACAACATGCTGTTAAAAGACAAATTTTAAAAGATTTTAAGTAAAAGCATAACATGTAGTATTTGATTGAGTCTCATCACAAAACCTTTTACTGGGAAGGTATTTGAGCAAGTGCAGATGAATGTGAGAAAAAGAGATGTTACATGGTGCAAATATAGTAAGTAAATACAATAAGCAGTTTTCCAAAAGTTTACTTCATTTCTTAAGGGATAATCCACTAACCAAACATAAGTGACTTTCTGAACACAGCTGTGGTTCATTAACTAATATGTACACCTGCTGTATTGACGACCTGTCAGAGTTGGTGTGTGGGTCACCTTTTAATTTTAATTGAACCAAGACACACTGAATTCTGCAGCATGACCACTTGTTAAGGTTGTCAAAGTCAAGTTAGCATACCCAACCTACTTCCCTCCCCCTATCTTATTTTGATAAAAACTTTTTCCTGACCTTGTTTTGTAGTTGTAGAGTTGTAGAGCGTTGACAATCAGCAGCAAAGCACTGCGTCCCTTTTTCTTTTGAACAACACATTTAATATTTAGTGCGTTATGTTGAAAACTTGACAGCTAAAACCAATGGAAGTCACTGCCGTTTTTTGCCCTCCAGTTCCTCCTGAAGGGTGGGATCCTGCGTGTCTGACAAGTTAAAACTTTTCTTTTGTCTATTTAAACTTTCCATGCTGTTTTTTAATCTTTTCTCAGTCTAAGTAGTGCTTTTCTTTATTTTCAGACCAAAAGTATTGATGTAAGGGTCACTCTAAATTGTCTCTTGCTGTCAGTATTTTTAATGGTTCATGCTCAGGACGAACCATTAAAAGCTCAACAAGGCAGCAGGGCCTTCATGGCTCACATTGTTTTTAATGTAGTGTTAATAGGAGTAAAATGAGATATATTTAATTGATCTTTGTGGAATCAACCTGATTGATTCGGACCAGTTTGCCTTGTAAAGTGACCATCCCGATCTCTATAAATAAGCTGAAATGAAGTGTGCTGCTCCCTTTGTTGGCCCCTTGATGATGATTGCCATCTTGCCCAGATTTACAGCACTTCCTACTCAGTGACTGCCAGGACAGCCTACATCTCCCATCCACCCACCTGCCCACAGGTCTAAGCAACGATGGAAACTGGCTGAGTGAGAAAGGAGGTCTGCTGGGGAGATTTAGTGATGTGAATGAAAGCCCAGTACCTGCAGCTGAGATTGTTTCGTCAGCTTTTGTTTAAGGTCAAGAAAGATCGTTCACGCCTAATATAATGTCAGATTGATTTAATGACTCCTGGCTTGACATTTTTAGCTTGTCACCTCTTTTACAGCGTAATCTTATTATACTGATTTGGACTTTAAGCAGAAAAATAACTTAAAGTAGATTAATATCTTCCAACAATTCCATCTAACCCGAGACTGAAAGACCTTCTTTCTGCCATTGCGTCCTAGTTAAAGTCCTCCTTATTATCTTCTTCTGCAGAAAAGCTATTTCGAAATGTAATTTTGGGAGCATTTTCCCATTTCCCTGCTTCACAGGGTGCAGCTCTGCCTGTTCAAGCTCTGCAACGACAGAAACAGTTCAGAGCAGTTGACAGCGCCGCTTGTTTGTCGTTAGCCATGATTCTGCAGGTTGTCATGGTAATGTAAGTCTGTGGGAGACCTAGGGGGGATAGAGAAATAAGGATAGGAGCTCATCTAACACGGTGCAAGTGTGATACGTTTAGAGACTCGTGGTCTCGTCTTTGCCTTTCTTTGAAGCTTTTTATCTGCCCTTGCTGTCAAAGGATACAGATTGATATGTGAAACGTGGAAACACAGCTTGGAGTGATTGTTTTTTTTTTCTTTCTCAATGAGACAAATCCAATCTGATGTTGGTATCCCAGTGCAGCAGCGGCAGGCGTCAGGCCCTGTGAGGATTTCCCTGCAGGTCTAAACAATATCAGAAATCCACCTAATTTATGTTTGTTCAATTAAATGTTATTACAATAATCTTGTCTTGTTTTTTGTCATGTTTCTTTTGGATGTTTCTCATACATGCGTGTGTGGATGTTTGTTGTTTTGTTCAGTCAGGTTTCAGTCTGTATGTGTTGCCAGGGGCAGCCTAATCTACCCAGGGCCTTCAGACTCCACAGAGCAGGCCTTTATTAACTAATCGATAGAGCAGGGGAACGGTTTTCAAATTCTACTCACAGATCATGCTAGAAGGCCCACAGTGTTTTGTCAGAAGTTTCCCGCCCACTGACTGGATGGTTAGAACGACCGTTTCGGCCCTAACTTCAGGTAGCAGAACACGTCCCCGGCATCCTGTGCTGCTTACATGAGACTTTATGAGTTTCTAGGCCCACATTGGCTGACAGAGAAAGAGAAATTTGCTTGGTCTCGAGAATGATTAAAAGTCAGTTTCAAGACGGACTTTTTCCGAAGAGCTGGACATCATAACACGAGGCCGGTCTCAGCCGTCGTGTCTGGAAAAGTGTTTAAATTATGAACGATAGCACTGGCTTACCACGTCTGAGTAGCATTGTGAATTATATTACTGGGAATGTCTGCGATTTGCTTGGGATCAATTTGATGTTTGGAGTCACCGAGGGTAAGTTGTCTGACCAAGGCAGCGGGGGAAAACATCAAGCCCCGGCGGAGATCATGTGGTGCTTTTAAGAACATTTGGAGAAGCCAGTGTTGATCTCCAACTCTGGTCAAGACCACTCCGACATCCACTGCATCTGTTAGCCGGATATTCTGTCACCAAGCCAATGAAAACATATGCCAGGAATGCGACAGGACAGAGGACTTGTTGATGAAACTCTGAGATACTTCAATGACAGCCATTGAAGTATTCCTGCATAAAGACAGGGATTGTTGTGGTTTTGTAACAGAAAAACTCTTTATCCAGCATGCTAACCAGCCTGCGTATTCACAGCAAGCTCTGCAGTTGGGAAGGAGAAATAGCACAACAGAGAGCAAGGCGCAGGGTGGGTTTTTTTCTACTTTTAAAAGTTGTGATTGGTTGGCCTGAAGACTAGTAGATATTCTTAAACCAACCAAGCAATCTGTAACAATACATTAATACTGCAGACAAAAAAAAAGCCCAAAATAGAAAAATTTTTATCCCAATATGCAACCTTTTACGATGGCTAAATAGCAAAATCTATCTACAAGGAGGAAGCAGGGTGTTCAGTGGAGATGAGACCAAACATGAACTTTGGGAAACTATAGTGATAGGATATTTGCACTTATTTTATTGGCTTACCACAGTGGGGCCAAGAACAAAAAGCTGTATTTTATGAGAAACAACAGTAAAAACGTAGGTCTATTAGCCTACAGTAGCTGTGTCTCTATTCCAAATGGGACCAAAATTTTGTGAATATTCCATTCATTTCGAAAAAACTCAATCTCACAATTGCTGTGTTGCTATTAAATAAGAAATGAAATTAAAATCACTTGAATAAGTTTGTTCACGCAACAAGGCTTTAAAAAACATGCTGTTCCATGATCCTCTGACTACTTATTGTCATCTTCTTCATCTTTCATCCATCTTCTATTCACCCTTGTCCCTAATGGGGTCGGGAGGTGCTGGTGCCTATCTCCAGCTGCGTTCCGGGTGAGAGTACCAATTAACCTGACAGTCATGTTTTAGAACCCAGAGAGAACCCACCATGCACAGCGAGAACATGCAAACTCATTGCAGAAAGACCCCAGGCTGGGAATCAAACCCAGGACCTTCTTGCTGCAAGGCAACAGTGCTACCAACTGCGCCACTGTGCAGCCCCTTTGTCTTTCAAATAAACCAATTTCGAGATGCTCAACAAAAAAAAAGCCGCCTCAAAAGAAAACGTAAGTTTTTCTTTTGTCGAAAAACTTACGTTTTTTCAAAACTGCCGTGTTTCCATTAAACAAATTTATTTCAGAAATTTCAAAATATAAAATTATACGGTCAATGGAAACACATCCAGTGATGCTGACAGGGCTGGTGGCTCTACAAACAGAGACAATACTACAGGTTAGTGTGTCAGCCGAAGTAAGAACAGCTCTTTAGCTTTGTGGAAAACTCTGAAAGCAGAATATATGACTGGCTTCTACAATGCATGAGTGTACATATTTATTTCAGTTTTAGAAAGGTATTGATGGCTACAGATACACACAAGCAATGTACAAAGACAACAAGAGAACAATAGCTTTAGCTAAAAAAAGAAAAAGAAAACAACTGTGAGATGACAGCAGTGCAAACGTGGATATTAAACATCATTTTGTATTGTGAATCTTGACTACTGAGAATATGTGGTTGCAGAAATTAAGACCAGGCCCGTGTGTAAACTAAAACTTGGAAAGTTTGCAGATATTATGTTTGGTGTTTTAACTTGTGTACTCAAGTTGTAAAAATGCATTGATTGCATTATTGATGTTAACTGAGAAGCAGTACTTTGGTTATCACCACTAGGGAGCAGAAGTCTGCTGTTCAGGGACGGATGGTGCGTCATCACATTTGTCGTTCATCTAAATAAAGATGCAGGAAGAAATGGAAAGGATACTTTTGACTGCGTCTCATTCTTCCTTCAAGTTCAACACTGTTGATGCTGCCATTACTTAGCAATCATCCATCCATGCATTGACCAAACTCGTTTTTCAGAGTAGAGGTGCTGTGGGGGTGGGTGGCTGGTGCCTATTTCCAGCAGCCATTAGATGAGAAGCAGCATACACCCTGTACCCTGGAAAGGTCACGAGTTCATCACGACGCAACACAGGGACACTTAACCATGCTCACACACATACTCCCCCCCAAGGGCAACTTAGAGAGGCCAGTCAGCCATGTTTTTGAACACCGAGACATACCTGAAGAAAACCCACACATGCACAGGAAGAAGATGGAAACTTTACACAGAAGAACCCAGTGCTGGAATTCAAACCTGGTTTTGTTTAATTAAAAAAAAACCACAAAAAAAATTTTTTTGCTAATAAAAATATATATTTCTTACTAGAAACACCAGTCTGCACACTGTCGAGACTCATTGCAAGTAGCTGATCAGGTAACAGGACAATATTTTTGAAACTTTAAAACATGTTTTCTCACTAATCTTGTTGTGCCAAAATTCAAATTGCCAATTCTTTTTTTGTGTGTGTGTGTGTGTTTGATGTTAATAGAAAGCTTTGAATCCACTTTTTCAGAAACTTTAAAAAAAAAACTCAAATGCCCCCAGGAAAATTTGTTGATGGTTTATTTTTTTTCACATATAACAACCTCTCCATCTATCAAGCATAATGCTTTAAATTCTCTGATGAAATTACTAATTAGTTTGAGCATTAGACTGACTGAAATGTGGAAAGTCTTTTAGACAACATGTCACATCACAAAGGGATGCTGGAGAAACTGAAGTGACAGCCACAAAATAAGAAAAATGGTAGCCTGAATCAAAACAGCCATTATAAAATCACATACACCTTACATCGCTTCCGCCCACACATTTAACACCCAGCGTATGCACTTCCAACACCGCAGGCGTTCAGCAGCTGTCACATGTGAACGCTGCAGTCATGTTTCCGTCTGAGCATTCGGATGCGAGCAAACGCATTCGATTCTTCACACAGTTTCGTATTCTTCACGCCGTTCGCTTCAATGTCTGGAGGTCGCCTACACAAACTCTGGGAAATGAAAGGCTTACATACTAGAAAAGGAGGTTTCATTTATATTGACAGAGCTGCAGAAGCAGACATACTTTCCTACTTTATAGCAGGACCATAAAATTGAGAAAACCAGTGCTTGACCTTGACTTTCTTCTTCACCTGTCAATCATTTGAGTTGAACTGCTATCAGTCTGTTGCCTACTCACACCTCATTTGTTCATTATTGCATTAAATTGCTCTGTATCTTTTTAAGTCTGTTTTCATTTTTATTATGAAGCCATTTGATGGTATATTTCATAAATATTGACAAGCCATAGATTCAAATTTATTATGCACCCTTTTTTATTTTACAAAAGTTCGCTATATTTCTTTATTTAAAACTTAAAAATTTTGGGTAAATATAAATTAAATAGGAATAAATTAAATAAAATTTCGCCATAGACTCATAGAAGTTGAGATGTTTTTCAAAAGATTTTTTCTTTTATCTCAGAAAAAAATGGCACACCTAATTCCATGAAAACATGTGATTTATGGTTTTAACGTGATAACATGTGGAAAGGTTAAATGGGTATTTATCACTTTGCAATGTTCACGTGGAGAGCCGCATTACTTTATTCCCTTAAGTTTGACCGTGTTCTATTTTACACAATTAAAAACTCAGCATATTGCAACAACCATCTGTGCTGGCTCCAAAACCTCCGCGCCTGTAGGTGTGAGTAAATTCATATTAAGCCACAGTTGCTGGGGCAAGAGAACAATCCACATAAAGATGATGAGTTTCTGGAAAATAAAATGTCACTGCTCTCTTTTTAATAACGGTGCAGAGAGGACGGCAGGCGTTTATGATTGCTCTCTGGATGCCTTAAGATTTAAAGAAGCTCCCAGACACACACACCCTAGTGGGGTGTGTGGGGGTGTGCGTGTGTGTGTGTGTGTGTGTGGTAAGATACACATGCAGGCGTGTGCGTGTGTGTGTGTGTGTTTGTGTGTGCACCGAAAGCATCACCCATTAAAGCAAGATGCACATAGTGGCCTCATAGCATAACTTCACACTTATCTGGATCATAATGCATGTCTGCTGTGTAATAAATTATTTTATTAATGGTTGTCAAAGGTGATTGGATGCAATTCTTTTTGGCCTTTAACTATCAGCCTTCTCTTTTAGACATCAGTAAATGTGTTTCCATTCCAAATATGAGATTATATGTCGATAATCCACTAATGTTGGAAAAGACACCATTTCTCATCTGCGGTGCTTCCATTAAATAAGAAATGGAGTTAAAATCAGACTTGAAGAAGTTTGTTCAAGCAATAAGTCTTCTTTAAAAACATGCTGTGCCATAATCTTCCTATCACTTCCTGTCATCTTTTCCGCTGGTAGTAACATCCAGATCGCCTGATTTTGGCAAATAAACCAATTTTGATAAATTGAAAAAAGTGTTTCCACTGCAGTTTTGCTAAATAAACCGGCTTTGATTCAGCTGGAAAACCACCTCATCCTAACGGAAAAAACTTTTTTTGATCCAAAAACGTGTTGTTTGTGGGGGGGTTTTTCAAAGTTGGCATGGTTACATTCAGTAAAAAACAATACAAAACTGCATGGGAATATCTCCAACTTCCTGTCATCTTCTTTGTCTTTTACCCCAGTAGCATCATCCGGGTGTTGATCATATGACTTGTGATGCAAAAAAAGTGGTTCCATTGCAGTTTTGGGAAATACACACATTTCAATATGGCCAAAAAACAAACAACTCATCCAAGCGCAAAAAAAAAAAAAAACTTCCAAATTGGCATATTTCCATTAAACAAATGTATTTTCTTTATCCCAACCATATGGGCAAATTAGTTGGGAAAACGCAGCGAGAAAGATTCCTCTACGTTCTTCCTTCTTGCCTTCCATTCTGTTGAAGCTGCTCTCAAAGCTTCACGGGCTCCAGGAGTCGTATATATATGATACACACATCTTCCAGAAATCTGTCACCAGAGAATGGAGGAAAACAACGAAGGTGCCTGGATGATGAAAGGGAAGACTACTACAAAAAAAATAAAATACAGTCTGCCAGCTCCGTCTCATGCTGCCAGGGCTCGAGCTGCAGATCTTTGTCTGGAAACGAAAAAACCGACGATGAGCCACTCGCTCGGGAGAGCTAATACGATTTCAATAGTTCCAGTCTCTGTTAGGTAATGGGACAGCCAGAGAAATTTCTCCTCTCAGCCCTGAAGAGCATCTCAGAGCAGAGAACAGGAGAGGTTGTTAGGTTGGTGCAAGGCCACGTTTTTCGCCACAAAGGCTGAAGGGAACAGAGGGTAGAGGTAACAAAACAGGTTAGAGGGGAGAAAAGCGCATGTAATGAAGGATTTATCCACCTATAGAGCCCTCTTATATTTTCCTCCTCATATCAGCGTAGCATCTCAATCCAGCTCTCAAGTTTCTCTCCCAGCATCTGTCTGCCTTCTCACCTTCCATCCCTTTTTTATGAGTTTGTCTACTCCTACTTTCAGCACCGCACTGAATTTTTCCTTGATTTTCAGAGTGGGGTAGTGTAGCAGCAGCTGGAATACAAACTAGCTGACTCAAAACCCGCCCTCTTGCTCATTCACCCCCAGCCTGCAGGAAGTGGGTGCGCACAGCCAGGAGATAGCAAGGAACGAGAATAACAAGAAGGAGGGGAAGATAAAGTGTTCAGGGGAGGGGAAACGGAGAGGCTGCAAGGCCTCTTCCACAGAGTTTAGGTCAGGATTAGCCCTCTAAACTGGCACGGTGGCAACGTGCAAGTTATGCGTCATCAAACATTAAGCAGCTCATTCATCATTCACGCGATGAGCGCGAG
This sequence comes from Poeciliopsis paucimaculata, assembly GCA_903067055.1. Taxonomy (NCBI): domain Eukaryota; kingdom Metazoa; phylum Chordata; class Actinopteri; order Cyprinodontiformes; family Poeciliidae; genus Poeciliopsis; species Poeciliopsis paucimaculata. The sequence continues at coordinate 84,729 of CAEGAD010100492.1, read as the reverse complement.
GTATGAGGTCATAGTTGGGAGCCGTCTCATCATTTGGCAATGCAACGTTCCGGCTAATAGAGCTGCCTCTCCAAATTCTCGATGCTAAGACCCCAAAACGATTCCCGTATTTGGGATAAGATGCGGCTTACAGCGCAGTCTTAAGGGATGTTCACACAAATTACCAAAGAACAGAGGAATATTCTGTCATGTCCCTCAAGAGTGTTTACGGTTACAAGTTTAATACCTTATTCAATCTGCTTTAGAAACCTAAATAACCTACTAAAGTTAAGTTGTATATATTGATTTATCCATTGAGGATGAGGAAGTTGGGATAAATGCTGTTTGAGAGTAGTAGCTGGAAAGCCTAACAAGAAGAATCACTATGTATAAGTATGTATACTTGGTGTAGTTAAATTGGAAGTGAAAAGGGAGGAAAAAGGATTATATGTGTAAAAGTTATAAAATAGAGCACTTTTATTCTGAGGGGTTTGTGTTTCATTTGGGAGATTAGATGTTTTTGTGCTAAATTTTTTAACTCAGGTAAATATAATTTCAAGTTCTGACCAGCGTTGTTACATTGATGCCCTCGTCATCTTGCCTGAGTAAATGTGTCGCCACAAAACTTGATGTAAAATGGAAGGTTTTCATGATATTTCCACACATCAAGGCCATTTGTCGGTATTAACTGTGTTTTCTGCTAACCATATAAATGTGCAAACTGGACTTGCAAAAATCTGCTTAACAGAAACACGGCAGTTTAAAAAAATAAGTGACTTTTTTTTTCCAATAAAAAGTTTTCTGCACTAGGATGAGGTGATTTTTCAGCTTTTTCAAAATTAGTGCACAACCGGCTGTTTCTACTGGCAGAAAAAACAAAGAAGACGACAGGAAGTAGGAGGACATTATGCGGCATGTTTTTTTTTTTTTTATGACTTTGCGTGAACAGGCTTATTCACAATAGTGTTATTTATTGGAAACACAGAAATTGTGAATTTGTGTTTAGATGTACGCAACAAAAGTTTTGCGTACATCTGGAATGGAAAGGCTGTGATAGCTGTTCAAACACGTTATTGTTTGGGTTTTGTTAAATAGATTATTTTCTTATAACACTAACACCTTATATCGGCTCTCTCTGTTTATTGTGGCTCTTCAGCCGGCTGTAGCAGGCAGAGACTCCTCCATTAGTGTTCTGTCTGGTTTGGATAGAATTAAGAATGGCCGCTGCTGTTAGCTTTCTGAATGTAATGCGTCTGCTGTTTGTTTGTGTGGTTCTTCCGTTAACGCCAGGTTAGGAAGGATACTTTTGGGAATAATGGCAACGGCTGAGTTTTTGAAAGCACCAACTGTGTATTATTGGGTCACTGTTCAGGGGAGCAGTCGGTGAAAATTGTTCGTTTTCACATGGATGTTGGCGATAAGAGGCTGAAGGAGGATATGAGGCAAATTCAAGGAGAATTTGTCTGAATCAGGGGTTCTTAAAACTGAGTGTACCTCAGCAAAAAAAAAAGAAAAAAAAAAGTTGATCAATGAAACCCTGAGTTGACGTTTGAACCATGTGAAAGATTATTGATTCTGGAAATGGAACTGAGGAATCTTGAACTTGCGGAGCATAGATTAAGTGTAAGTAGTGCAGTACGGACTTTGCATTCTTGATCTGTGCCTTTGAGAGGTTGCGATGTGTCCACTAACCTTTGTTTGGTTCCTCAGTTTAACAAATGTGATCCTGATACACTTTTTGAGAAGAAAAGTGAGAAGAATGTACCTTGCTTTTGCAGTTCAGTTTTACAGGTAAAGCTCAGGAAGCATATCTTCTCTTTGGAATGTCTCAGTCAACATTTACAAGCCTGTTATTTAATGCTCTGCTCAAAGCATTTGAGCTGGTACTTAAAGTATATTGATAGATTTAGAACCTGGGAGAAGTCTGGTAGGTAGATGCACATTTTGTCAGAGAACTGGTGTTTTTCAATAGCGGTTAAAACATTTAAATCTCTGCGTGACCTGATTGTTTTGGAGCAGTCTGAAACTCCCAGTCCCATTGCCACTTATGTGACTGATTATAATGTAAGAACAGCTGCTGAGGCCGCTCCTCTAGGAGATGAATGTGTGCTGTTCAAGAAACGAAGTGAAGCTTCTGCTTCGGGAGCCTTTGTCATGGAGTCGTCTTTGAGCCGTGAACTTTAGTGAAATCAAACCATACCTAAATACAACATAGACCATGTTTTTTTCACCCCCAAAGATAATTATTTTATTTTCTTTATTACAGCTACTAGATGCAGTTAGTCAGTGCACCATTACTAACTCACTTTGTCACTAACTGCGTTTCCATTACAAATGTGTGCAAAACTTTGTCAATATTCTGCTAAAGTAAAAAAAACACAATTGTGGTGTTTTCTTTATATAAGAAACACAATTAAAACCACGCCTGAATAAGTTTGCTCAAGTAGATAAAAAAACATGTCACGCCATAATCCTTCAACTGATTCCTGTCGTCTTGTTCAGGGTTTGCACCTCTAGAAACATCTGGTTGTTGATCATGTGACTCGTGATGAAATCTGACTCTCTAGTTGAACAGTAACTTCATAAACAGTCATGTTAAAACTGTTGCCAGGTCTATTTCTACTAAACCCAACTGTTCATTCTCTCCATGTACTTTCTCTCCTTGCAGATGTGACGAGTGAAGCTTTCTGTATATCAGTTCAGGATTTGCTGCTTTCTATTTCCACAAGAGATCTGGCAGCTGAGCAGCAAGCTGCTCCGTCACTGAGTAAGCTGTATACCTGTGCATTTTCAGATCATGATGGTAAAAGTGTGGCAAAGGGATATTTGTTGAAAAATGACACGTTGGTGAGAAAATGGCTCTCATATGGTGAGAACTGCCAGAACCACAGCAGAATCTTACTGACTTTGAAAATGGATTTTGACACGAGCTATTCATGGTGAGAGGGCTCAAGAAAATCTAGCTTCCTCTCAACAAAAAAAAAAGGAAGAGGCTGTGTGACCACAAGGTTGAAAGCTATCAATTCAGTCTTTTAGAAGAGGTTCGTGTTTGTTCACACAGGAGTGTGTTCACACATGTGAATACACTCATGTGAATCCTGGTGTGGACTAAACAACTGGACCCAGACCTGCTTTTTGAGGCAACTTCAAAATGAATTCTGGTACGGTTTGGTTCTGCTGTGAACACAGACCAGCCTTGAGCCAAAGCAACTACAGAAAATTTACCTCTTGTGGACTTCACAAGCCACCGTTGCTGGGCGCTACGGTAAAAATTAGCCCTTCAGTCTTGCTAATGTTAATGTATGTGCTGAAATTGTGACATCACGAAACATGAGTTGTATGAGCTGCTCTTGCCATTCATAATGGTTTTGCAGATGTAATAACACAAAATGTACAGAACAAAAATGCAGCAAGCAGGACTTCTAAAGTTTTTTTTCTCAGTCTGTGATTTGTGCCGTCCCTGTCATTTCTGCCGAACGGGAGCATCAATTGTCAACCGATCACCTGGCTTTGCACAATTTGAATGCAAACAGCACCAAACAAAAAAAAATATAAAGTCCACTGTTTGTCCGGACCAAAGGAATTTCGTGGCGAGATTACACACCATAAACAGAGAGAGCTCTTCTTGGACCTGGTGGACTACTACCGCAGTCACTTGAAGGGTTTTGACAACCATGTGGTAGATGCATTGTTAAGACCCCATTGCTGTTAAGGTGTGTCATCATTTTTGCCTTTTGATCAAAGCTCTCCTTCAAAATTTGAAAACTTAAAAGTGCTTTCTGTAGGCACCAGGGATTTTTGGCCTGCAGGTTAGGCCCGGAGGGTTGGATCAGGGTGTGAAAGTTGGTGAGGATGGCATTGACCGACTCTGAACATATCCATTTTAAAATCCTTCAAGTTTTTTGTATTAATTGGGTTCTTAGTGTAATTAACACCTTAATCGTCTGCGGCTTAATCTACTAGAGCTAACGGCCACACTGGTTGAGTTGCAGCCTCCTCTTTGAAGCCAAGATTCACATTATTTTACAATCCTGAGGCAAAAAAGTGTTTCCAAAGATGAGATTATTTAAGAATCTTACTCACGTTTTCTGCTCAGCTGGAATAACAGGGAAAGTAAAAATGTCCACTCCATTTAGTCTGTGTTGCCATTTACACATCCAAGGTCTTTTTTGTAATGGAAAAAAAAAAAATCTGTTTTTTGTTTACATAAAGCTGTACCAGACGACTTACAAAAACCCTTTCTGTGAAAGAACAATGCATTTTGGAACAAGTTTTCTGCCTTGGAAAAACAATGACGAAGTTGAATATCATATAAAAGTTTTATACAAGCTTTCCTGGGCCTAACATATGATATCCCTCCTTTAATGTAACCGCTTCACTTTCGCATGCTTTTTGGTGGTCCTGTGATTCAGGATTTATCTTTTTCTCTGACTTATGCAAGGAAATTACATGTCAGCCGGTGACATGTTACTGCTGCCTTTCTCAGGCCTGACAAACATTAGCATGAAGACTGTGGCAAATGACTGATAGGTAAGTACCGATAATAACTAGCGCCCTCTTTTCTCCATTTGCATTCTCTGCATGGACATGTGTGTATGTGCCTTCAACTGTGTTTGTGTGGGTGAGTTGCAACTTGTAACAATAACTTCCTAATTACAGTTCCCCAGTGTTTGTGCAATCTTCCTGAAATGCTAACTAGCCCCCTGCAGGGACGGTGGTACATCATTAATCCGTGTGCTCGCCTGAGCTGGAAGGTGTGCATCAGCAGCGCGTGCACGTTTAGGGCGCGTCTCTCTACTCTTGGAAGATCGTCATTTACATAAATGTTGCTGATGTGTTTTAGTACTTAAAGCGCAGAAATTTCTGGTTTTAAGCTTCTCAGCTGAATCATGTGGTAGAACTCTCCCACATCTTCAAGACGCACAAGATTTTATCTTCAAAGTTCGCACATGGCTCTAAAAAGCATTCAATTCAATTTATTTCTACAGCGCCAATTCACAAAGACTGTCATGTCAAGGTGTTTACAAAAAATTATTTCAATTCAGTCATACATATACTCCAACTGATCCCAGTTATCAAACCTATGGTCAACTATTTAGCCAAAGAAGTTGAGAAAGTTTCTATCAAGGATAACCCAGCAGATTGATTTGAATCACATTTTTTTCAAACATGCACAAGACTTTGTCTATATTCCAGTATGTTAGGAAAAAAACACAATTTTGCAGTTGTGGTGTTTCCATTAAATATGAAATGCAAATAAAATCATATATAAGTTTGTTCATGCGATAAGTTATTAAAAAACATGTGACACCATAATCTTCTGACTGCTTCCCGTCTGTCATCTTCTTCTTCGTGGGTTGCACCAGTGTCAGCACACAGTTGCTGATTGTGTGACCCATGTGAGGCAAAAAAAAGTGTTTCCCTCCAAGTTTTATGAAACAAAAAAGCCTCATAAAAACATTGTTTCAAAAAAACAAGAGTTATTTTGAAATTGGTGTGTTTTCATTAAGAAAATTTATTTTCGAAATAAAAATTTGTACAATTATTCCGTTTATTAAAGATAACATGGATAAAATCATTAAATGGATTTTGTTCAATTAAATACCTAAAATTAAATACCAAAATCGAACACTAATCTGTTAGAAAGTATTTGTCAAAAATAAAAATTCACCAGCTTAATTTATTTAGTTGGATAAACATAATTTGATTACTTGTAACAAAGTAACTCATTTTTTTCAAAGGTTGGATCCCCTGTTTTCTTTTTTTTCAGTGTAACAAGTACCAAATCTGACACTTTATTTTTTCATAATATAGCATTTATATTCTACCAACTTGCTTTTTTTTTAAAAAAAAAAAAAAAACCCAAACCTGAGTTAAATATCTTGGACAGTTTCTCAGCAGATGCACTGAATACTTAAAATATGTCTCCAGATCCAGCCAGCAGAGCGGTGTCACGTTTACTTTGCATGCAGGTTTGCTTCCACAGTTTGGGGCATTCGCTCTCAACAGAGATCAACATTATGACATAAGACGCTGTGAATATTCTGCGCTCCGACATGCCTACGAAGAGCAGTTTTCTCTTGAATTAGGGACGTCTACGGCACATAACAACTAATGTGCTCTGATGGTGAAATTTAGCCAACTACGAGCTTCATATTTGTGGAAACTCTACTAAGTAGATGCAGGGTTTCCAGCAAATCAAATTTAAGACTTTCTATGATCTTTTCATACCATTTTGAATGAAATTTAAGACTTATACTGCATTAGAACTGTACAAAAGAAGCAGTCTTAATACCTTTAATGGCTAGCTTTTTTTTGTGCAAAGAATAAAAGATTAACAAATGTCAAAGATTAACAAATTTGCACTTAAAACATGACAAAGGCAAAAAAAAAAAAAAAGTGAGCTTGTTAGCTAGCTTGCTTGCTTTTTTTTAGCTGGCTAGTTTTTTTCCTTCCTCCATTTCCATTCCAGGAACCAGAGCCAACGGTTCCTGCCAACGTGACTGCTAACATGCATTTACTGGCTAGCAAGGTTAACAGATAGCCTCAACTGCCTCGAGTCACAGAACGCAATGAAGAAACGACTCAAACGTTAGCATGACAGAAAAGTCTAATGCGACAAAAAGACTATGTAGAATATACTAGATTAAATAGTAATCCCACCACAAAATTTAAGACCTGTGATTCATATATCAAAAGCCAATTTACAATGAAATTAAGACATTTTAAGGCTTTGACTTTAGATAACTAAATTTAAGACTCTATGTGGATGTGCGGACACCCTGAGATAGGAACCGACGTACTTCTACTACTAGCACAACTCAAGGCACAAAGACTGAGGCTAAGATAAAAGATAAGGTAAGCGAAAAGAAAAAAAAAAAGTCCTTCAAAATTTCAGGTGAAGGTTAGAGCAGAACTGGAGATTCACATTGATGTGACAGCACCGACGTTAAACCCATCACTGTTCATCCATTTTGTACTTCCAGACATGCCGGCAATTGCTCTCCACTAAAGATGTCACTTTTCATTACAGCTGATTTTTAATGTTTCCTCCTGCCTTATTACCGACGTAACCATCAGACTTCCACCGCCGTTGACACTTCTGCTGCCAAAGCAGGAATAAAACGGATTTTGCTCTGTAGCTGCATACCGTCCGTGTGTCGGACGGCTTTATTGAGCAGGATTTGTTAAGGTTTAAGAAGTTGTTGGGGGGGGGGGGGGTTTCCCCTCCCTGCCCTATCTGAAGTGCCCCTTTAGAACTCGTGTGTCTGCTGCAGCAAGCACTGCAGTACTAATGCAGGATGAAAGCAAGATGAGCAAACCTCAAAGATGGTTATCAATGAATTCCCAGAAATAGTGACTGCTTCCCTGTGACAGAGGATGTCTGGCCCCGAAACGAGCCAGTCAATCATTTCTCAATCCCCAAAAAGATAATATGCGAAAAATGAGTGAATGAAGCCGTTATACTGGAGCCACATCATGTCTATTTATAATGATCAGAGTCCCCTTGCCCTTTTTCATTTAATCTTTTTGCCTTCATTTTTTCTTTTTTCTTTTCTTCTCTTTCCTTCTCTCTCTGTCTGTGGCACTCAGCCAACAATTGGAGTCAGTCAGTGGGAAAACTCTGTTAGTAGTCCATGCCCTGTGGGACGAAGTGGCAACAACATCCGTTACAAAAGATAGTGGGGCAGCCAACGTTTAACTGGTTGAGTGACTTTGCTCCTCACGGATCATCCAGTGAGCTCCTGTGTTTTGAACTGCTCAAACACAGGCGTGGAGGTAGGTGCTTGCACATCTCTGTCTGAGTTGGGGCATACATGCTCGGTTGGAGCTTCTGAACATCTGAAGCTCTTATGAGAGCTCTGCTGCTCTTTGTCATGTTCAGCGTGGATTCCTACTGGATGGATAAATGCCACTCTTCCGTTAAATGTTTGCTTTCTTGACGCTTTCATCATGGCAGTAGGCAATGCCTACATGCTTTGGTGCCGCACTCAAAACACTGAATGTTCTTAAGCGCCCACGTTGCATGTGAATAAATTAGCAACATGCTGCATTGTTGTTGAACATGTTGATAATTGATATGACTTTTAGCAATACTGCAGAATTCAGATAATATGACTCAACAATAAGAGTCAATGCAAAAGGGGCAGTATTATATAAAATTGACCTTTTGAGCTTTACATTGTGCTACAATGTTATTCACATACCACAAGTGTTGCTTTGATTCTTTCATGGATGTTTGAGAAATCCTTTAATCCCCATGGCAACCATTCAGCTATGTGAAACGCCTTGGTGGATCTGGCCCTCCCTTTGAGACGCAGTTCCTCCTTGGAACTGCAGTTTCCAAGCCTCTTCCCTCCCCCACTCAGCTCCTTATAGACTAGCTAGCAGCAATTAGCAAACACCTAGCGAACAGCAGATGTTCATGTGGAACTGAACATCTGCTGAGCTCATTATACGAGCTACTTTTCAGCGCAACGCTGGTATAACGTTGAGAAAGGGTTAATAGAGGAGCTATGTTCTGACGACTTCCCAAAGGCGGACTTTCAAAGCCAATTTCAAGGCAATAAATTACAAAGTCGACTTTTGTGTCAGCCATATTTGATTATATATAGCATTTTTATAACATAGTTACCTGATAGAGCTATAAAACTTTAGCTTTAATAACATAAAGATACATAATTTTTAAAGTTTAATCAATAATACTTTTCTAACAAATTTATGTCAGCTCATGTTTTCTTGGTTAATGTCAAGTTGTCATAACAGACATTTTGAATCATGTCAACTTTGTATTAAAAGTGTCATGATTTGCCAAATGACATTTTATGACAACAGTCATAAATATTCATGAAGGCTTACTCATGTTTATGACAGGTGTTGTCATGTTTATGACGGTGTCATAACAGTCTTATTCACAATCCGTCAAATAAAGTGTTACCCTTTATTCATACCAACTCTAAAATCTAAACATCTGTTTGTTGTGATGTTTTTTTCTGTCGTGAATTCACCACGACTTTACTTGTTTCAGTTAAAACTCACGCTTCACAGAATTACAGTTTGCTGTGACAATTTAAAAAACAGCAACATGGAGCACATAAGGTTTTCATGGCAATGGTTTAGACACAGATGTTTCACATTAGATTAAGTAAAACTGGTTGAAAAACGTTACGCATTGGCATTTGTGTAAAGAAAATATGTAAAGACTACAAAAAACCTAAGATTACAAAAGCTTCACTATATTAAAGCTTTCATAAAAACTCTAAAATATCTGAATATGTATGCAATAACTCATTTAATCCTTTCTTTATATGTAAGGTTGCTGTAATAATAATGTGTAATAAAATGTAATAAAACAAAAACCAAGGAATCTTGGTTTAAAATAAAAATAAAAATGTTAAAGGTAAAAGATCAGTGGTAAAAATGACATGTTTCTGCTTTTAAGTTAAATTGTTGTTGAACGTTCATCTGCAGAGACAATGCACTGACAATAAGAGGTTCTTTTGGCATCAGAGATGAAGATCTGTTGTTTTCACACAAGGTAAACCGCTGCTAGTCAACAAAAATAATAGTTTAACCTTAACTACTGCGCTCTCCTACAGTGGCAGGCATCTAATTGACTGAGTTAATAAAAAACAGGGATGATGGTGCTGATGCTCTAATTCCAGCTCATTTTACTTCTTTCTACTTGTCAAACTTAAAACAGTTTACGGTCTGGCTTCGAGTAAACATCTAAAGAGAGAATTTAGATTTTAGATGAAATTCAGAGATCAGCCTTGCTATTGAGAGACAAATTAGGTCTTACATACTTTTGAAAAGAAAACAATCATAACAAAAGTGATAACTCAATTTTAATTAATTTTTTTTCTCGACTGTACTGCATATCCAAGTAGCCGAATTTGTCTTTCTTGTACGCAAAACAAAAAGTTGACCAACCTTTATTCGGATCAGCTGTCTGGCAGTTAGGGCTGGGCTTTTATTGTGTTGTTTATCATTTATCGTGACAAACCCATAAGAATTTCCATATATCATTGTCGTGATAAATTTCTGTTATTGAAAAAAACAAAACTGACAGATTGTAAATGTTAGTTTTGCTGTTTCTTCCACTTTTTGTTTTGCGAGGGCGTCAATAAATATCAGAACAATATTTGTTTATGGCAGTCCGAATGCTCTTACTGTCCTGAAATACTATTTATTGCCTAAAAAGAAAAATAAGTAGTAGTTTTATTAAATAATTATCTGTATCAACACAATAGTACCACAAAGTATTGCGATAAAATTCTAAATCCATATCGCCAACCCCTACCGGCAGTGCACAGCAACAGGTGGGGGACGATACAGTCACCATTATTTTATGCTTCCTGAAGCTGAAAAATAAACATCTGTCACTTTAACTGATATTTCAATAACATAACTTTACCTCTATGGGTTATGGGACAGCATAACCAAACATCCAAATGGGTTACATCAGTATTTGTTTAGAACCAGGTTTTAGTTAAACCAGGAGGCAGGAGTCTATTGGGATCTAATAGCTTCATGAGATTTTGTATCCTGTGAGCACTGACTCAGGTGTAATGAAAGCACTGAAGTTTAGAATAACAAAATGCTTCAAAATCTGTCGGCTGAGAGCCACAGTTCACCATGCCTCATGTTGGATAGGGACTGCCTCGACTCCCGTCCCGGACTGCAGCACGGATTCCAGGACTCCGGCACTGCAGCCCGTCCTGGGACGTGATTCATTCCAAGCGACCGGCTCATTAGTGCACAAAACCTGGCACGTGCCAGACTCATCAATAAATACCCAAGATAAGACTCTGGCCGAATTTGCAGAATTCAGACTGAATCCATTGTACACGTTCAGACGGAGAGATGGTCATTTAAATCTGGATCTGCGCCCGCCTCACCCACCTTCTCTCCCGCTCCCCTCACCAGTCCCCATTATCAGCGCGCACAAGGGCTTGGAGATAAGATGATCGAGCCAATCATTGAATTCCTTCCATTCGTCAGCAGTGCGCGCGCGCGCACGCACGCGCTCGCGCGCACGCACAGTCAAACAGAGAGCAATGGGCTGATTTCAGAACCGCAGGAACGCCATATAGATGTTGACATATTTCAAAGTTGCCCATGCGCCATGCGGTTCCGGTCCTCCTCAGAAAGCAGACAGCATACATGAACCAAAACACTCCATACAGAGGATGCTGACGGTCAATGGGGTCTGCTTAAAAAAAAAGAAGAAGAAGAAGAAGATGCGAGTCTAACCTGATGTGGATCCAGATGTGCCTGCACGCGGGGAGACGGCGCTCCTCCAGCACGGCGGGTCCGCGCGCGCGCTGCCTCTGGCGGTGTTGTGTACGTGCCGTGTTGTTGTTTTCTGTTATTGGGCTGTTTTACCCTCCGGCTCGCGTCCTGTGTGACTTCGTGCGGGTCTCCGAGAGCAGCTGTGACCGGGAAGAGGGCTCCGCCGGCTCCTGACGGAGTGATTGAGATTTTTTCGGATGCAAAGCAGCGTCTGATATAATGCCGCTCTGCCTCCCTCCCTCCCTCTCACTCTCTCTTTCTCTTTCTCTCCCCACCCCAGCGCTTCTTCGTCTCTCTCCTCTCCTCTCAGTTTCTGCTTCTCACACTGCGTCAGGCACCACTTCCCCTCCTCTTCTTCCTCCTCCTCCTTTCCTTTCCATCGCTCTCTCTCTCTTCTCTCCTCTGTTTGACTGCTTTGACTCTATCTCCCTCTCGCACAGGAACAGACGGTGATTAATTCGCTGGAATTCAGTTTCTCTCTCTCTTTCTCTCCGCCTCTTTTCTTCCTATAGCGCTCGCGCTTCAATCACCGCCAGCCCGCCGCTTTTCCCTCTGAACTGAAGCGAACAGCAGCCAGCTGTTTCGGCGGAGGAGAGGAGGCTTTGCGCCGCACTTGAAGCAGTGGGATGATGCTTGTTCTCCGCGTGGAGAGCAAGATAGAGCCCCCACCTCCTTCAAAGTCAATCCGGGGAAACTTTTTGATGAAATCGTATGAAATCCAGGCGAGTGGGAGTTCCTTGGGAGAGTGAAATAGGCTCGCGGCTGGGAAATAGTCTTGCTGTAATTTTCCAAGAGTGATTGGTGTGTTTTATTATTATTTTTTCCCCCCTCCTGTATTAAGTCAGAAACCCTTCCAGATTGAGCATTCGGCGCTATTTGAAGCTGGCTGCTTGCCTAAATGCACTATAGGGCGATGTAATGTCCTGCCAGCATTTATGTGGTCAGATTAACTTTTGCAGGCAAACACACACATCAAATACAGACACTGTTGGCACTCCCTGCTAGGGATGTGTAAAAAGCTGTAAAATAAATAGTTTATTACTGTGTCATAATCTAACACTGAAAATGATTAGAAATAAAACAACTTTGTTTCCTCCACTTCCTCTCTGTGCTTCTACTGGAAACAAACAGCTCCCGGTCAAAAACAACCAATCAGAGCCAGGAGGGATGTCTTAGCGCTGTCAATCACATCATGTATTTGCTACTACATGTGCTAATGGTAGATAAACAATTTACCATTACAGGGAAGCCGTAATGGTAAATAGTGGCCATGCTAGCTGGCGTTAGCATTCATGTCAGGCTTTACTGGTAGGGAAGAGCTGCTACTTAGCACAGAGCAACAGGGTGAGAGGTAAGGGGGGAGAATTGCAAACATCCTCCTCCTGCGTCTGATTGGTTGTTTCTAGTTGTTGTTGGGTTAACAGAGGAAACTCTGTCTTTCTGAAGGCAGTTTCAGAAAAAGCAGGAGTTTCTCAAAAAGACAAAGGCCCAATTTCAAGGCATTCTAATTTCTTTTAAGCTATATTTGATATATCCAGCATTTTTATAGCAACTGAAGGCAAAGCACCTCTTGATTGTGCTATAAAACGGTACTATGTGGCTCTATCCCAGTTCCATCACACTTGAAGTTATTGTTTGACAGTTGACAGAACATAAGTTGATGAACAGGTGTGGAGACGCATGAAAACATCTACAACACAGGACAGTACTGTGCAGTTAAGAAATGAATTAGGTGAATAGGTATCTCATGTACATTGAACAGGGTTACAAATGTTGGGAGAGTTTGCTTCCCTATCTTCCATTGTCAGCTATGTGGAAGCTCTAAGCAATGTTTAAGCTCATAACTAAACTTAATGTCGTATGACATTAGGCACATGATGCAGTAAACAGCATTAGGAGGTACGATATGTTTATAAAAATTCAGTTGTCTGACCTAAATTAGCACTGGCTTTCAGTGGTGTGAGCTGTCTTTATAATTCATGACTGTGTAGTTAGAAATTTGGAGCATGAGAGGTTGATAAGGTCAGACTAAATAAAGTTGAAAACATAAAAAAGAGACCGTATCAGTTCACATTACACACTTTACTCTGACTTTATAGAGAACATGTTAAAGTCATAACATGTTGACCAGAGTAACAGACCTGTCTGCGAATCACATATGAAAGACTCTGGATACGCTGCACCTGATCTGGCTTGTGATGTCCTTTGGGATGTATGTTTCTGAAAGTGGTGATGATGTTTTCAATATATTCCAGTGTGCTGATAGTAAGTCTCTTAAAGGGGACCTATTACACAAAATTCACTTTTTGAAAGATTTTATACTTCAGTTTAAGTCTTTACTGCTTCTAAATGTCTTTTTGGTGTCTGAGCCATTTCAAAAACCTCACTAATTGTTGAGTCACACTGTGCTGGTGGAGCTCCAGCACACATTTGGTTTTATCACTGTATGCTTTGTGCAATGGCTGCTGGAAAAGTGTTCCGTTGTCGACTTGCCATACAGAAATCGCTTGCTGTACTCTTTTAATTGTGCAGGAGGCCCCACTTTTGCTTTTCAAAGATGCATAGCTGTATAATAGCGCATCGGTTTGCAGCCATTTTCATATGGGAGCGCGTAAACAGTGAGCTGGGGGGTGTGGCCAGGAGCGGCGGCCCAAAAACGAAACTGAAAATAGGCAGAAATGAGTAGTCTTCAAAATTATTTAAGAAAGATTTTAAAAATTAGCGAACATGTTTTGTGTAGCCCGTAAACCTATCCTAACCTGCACAATGAAGCATAATAAGCCACCTTTAAATGACAAACACAATAATAATAGTAATAATTTCAAACATTAACTCATTCTCGTCTTTGATTTAATTGTCTCACATAGACATGAGGTGGATTTCTGATACTGCTTCAGTTCTGATTCTGGTTTATTATGTACATGTTGACAGCAACATCCATAACTGTAGCTTCCACAGCACAAAAAATTGAACAAAACAAAAGAGGAGAAAATGTGTCATAACTATGAGCCAATGTGACTATTACAGCCTGTTAGCTATGTTTGTGTTTCCCAGGAGAATTACGTTGAGCTGAGCTGTGTGGTCTGTAAACACAAATCATCTGGACCAATCAAAGCTGTTGAAGTATGTCGTGCTAGTTATTCATGTGACACAGCATCTCTATTCTAAATCTGAGGCCATAAAAAGCTGCCATCTGGTCACCTAACTTGAACATCCAGTCTGTGTTCAAGTTCCTCACAGCTGATGAGTGCAGGAAAGACACGGTTCTTAAAAAATGTCTTATATCTTGAAGAAAGTTTTAAATAAACCTGTAGCACTGGAATTAAGTCATTATATTTGTATTAGAGGAAGAAAAATAAACAATAAAGAGGCAATATTATGGAAAATAGAATTTTGTAAGCTTTACTTTATGTTATAATGTTATTTCCTCATCAATAACATACTTGGAGAGTTACCTCGAGAATTTCATATTTGAGAAATCCTTCAATCTCCCGTGGCAACCATTCAGCGATACAAAACGCCTGGGTGGACATAGCTCCGCCTTCGATGCGAAGCTCCTCTTCAGAGCGGCAGCTTCCAAGCTTCTGCCTCACAGAACCACTGTTCCACTGTGACTGCGCCACTCAGCTCCTTCAGACTAACCAGCAGCAATTAGCAAACACCTGGTAAAACTGTGCATCTGCTGAATTCATATGAGCTTTATTTCTCAGAGCAAGTTTAAGTGGCACGTTTGGTAAACTCTTTGGGGACATGCAGTTCCCGCATATTGAGCAGCAAGAACTGAAGTTGAGAGATTAATTGTCGATTTGAATGTTTGGCAGCAGGGGCTGATACTCGTCTTCAACAGGGTCTTTATTTTGTAGGCATTTAAGGAGGTTAAACACTAGATCACTTAGAGAGGTTTTGTTCTGTGAATGTAATATGCTTCTATGGTACTCAGGAGGTAACATAGTAAAAATTTCTGATATATAGGCTCAATTTTATCATATAAAGTTGAAGGGTTTTGCTCTTTTCACCAACAGGATGAAGGTAAATTAAAAAAAATAAAAAATTAAAGCAGGAAGTCATTAAACTGACACACCGGATGATTTTTTATACAAACTGTCTGGGAAGGCTTCCAGAAGAAACAGCTGGACACATACTTAGTGAGAATGGATGAAGCACCTGGATCCCCATCTATCACAGGCACGCTAGTCAGATTAGCAAAGCTACATGACAGAGGTTAGTGAGGAACCATTATTGCTGTCAACTTCAAAATAGTCATCCATTTAAAAATATAAACCACATGATTCTGAGAAGCTCAATCGAATGTCTGAGAATTTATCAACATCTTGCAAAATCACGTTACAACAATTTCAGATGCAAACATTTTTCCATGAGAATGTGGTGAACAAGTCAAAACTTTTTTTTTTCACTTTGGAAAAATCATGCCTGATGTAAAAGCCCAAAAGCCACATGTGATATTTTCCAGCTAAGTTAATTACAGTGAAATGAGTTATTTTGTTAATTTTGTGAGTCTGTGATACACCATCTCAACCTAATGCCTACTTCTGGTAAAACAGCCACCAGTCAATATTCTTCTTTTTCAACAGTAATCAAAAAACTGATTAATTTAATCCAATATAATTCCTGTTTTGTGTAAAGTCTCATTATAAATTTTAATTGTAAATTTGGGTCTCTGCGAGGTAAAAGAACAAACAGTTGTGGAAAAATCTAACATGCAGTTCTTCTGTTTATATTTTTACTGTATTTACTGCCACTTTGACATAATATTTTCCTTAAAATGCCAATTTTTTTCCACTCATAAAGAATGGAGATGTGTTTAATCTCTATGTTAAGTACACCTCAACTTTGAGAAACAGAATCAAACATAAAAATAAAAACTAAAATTAAAAAGCCCACTAATTTAAAGTTTACAGTTTGTTTGTTTGTTTGTTTGTTATATATTGAGACTCAAAGTTTGTTAAGCATGTTTTGGCTTTTTGAAATATGGGGAAAAAGGAATACATGAACATAGTCTCCATGAAAGTGAAGGTGAGGTACAAGACAGATGAGAATGAATCCAAAAGTAGAGCCAAGTGTCTTTGGTAGCTGGATCAGAATTCAGTCAAAAACCCTGAAAATAACAAAACCCTTCAGAAGAGTCAACATTTGTGATCCCATGTTTTCTACCTACTGAGTGAGACAATGATATGCAGTTACGGCTGAGTGAGGCGATAACAGGCTGGTGTTTATATGCCGTTTCCCTATTTTTGCCTTTTTGAGTGCAACATGCGGGCAAACATTTGCCAACATTCACAATCCTGCAGTCAGAACTGTCATGCCAGAAGAGACCAGCAGAAACAGACTGACGCGTTCTGACAAAGCTGGCAGACAGACCGACAGACAGCCAGGCAGAGGGGAACGGCGACAGATGGAGAGTTACAGATGGATGACACCGGGAGAGCAGAGGAGGATGGAGCGGAAACGGAAGTCAATCATGAATTGTTGGTTTTTCCTTTTCACCCATGTCACCGCGCAGCTGCTGGGAATGTCAAACCCACGTCTGTAGGAAATCTGGCAAACTGTTTTCTTTCACGAAAGTAATTAGGGCCGCAAAGAAATAATTGCTAGCATAAACACTAAAACAGAGTTCAACAGATTTCAACTCCAGAAATCTGTTTTTCATAGGTTTGACAACAGGTGTCCCGTTGTAGACATCAGTAGGATTGTAGCGGCAGAGCTATATACCCTGAAACACTAACAGTTGCACCAAATTCAGCTGTTCACAGGGAATATTTACGTCTTATCAGATGACATGTCTTGCTCTTACTAGTGGAACATTGTGACCCTTCCTCGGCACGTAAAAAAGTTTAGGCCCTGGATTTTGTTTCCACTGTCAGCCCTGCAAAGACGACTTTCTTCTGTATCAGAAATCTAACCTAAAAGGTAGCTTTACACGGATACTAACTCTCTCACTGATGAATATTAAAACAAGATTATAAATTTGCCAACAGAAAATATTTTTATTTTAAAGGGTCAGTATTATGGTTTTTTCTAGCCACATAAGTGCCGTTTCATAGCACAGTGAAGTTATTATAAAAATTCTGTATATATCAAAAAATTTGACTGAAAAAAATTTGACTTAGTAATCTAATGCCTTGAAATTGGGTCTCTGTCTCTTTAAGAAACTCCTGCTCTTTCTGAAACTCCACCTTCAGAAAGTCATCACAACATGGCTCCTCTATTGACCCTTTAGCAACGTTTTTGCCAGCGTTGCACTGAGAAGCAGCTTCTGTTTGCTAATTGCTAATTGCTGCTGGCTAGTCTGAAGGAGCTGAGTGGGGCCAGAGGGGTGTTCTGTGAGACTGAAGCTCAGAAACGTCAGTCTGTCCAGGTGTTTTGTACAGCTGCATGGTTGCCATGGGAGATTAAAGGATTTCTCAAACATGCATGAAAGAATCCAGCCAACACTCCAGGTATGTTTTTGATAAGAAGATAACATTGTAACATGATGTAAAGCTAAAAAAAAAATTGTTTACATAATACTATCCCTTTAATTACAAATGTCCATGTGAAAATAGAGAGAAGGTGTGATTTTAAAATAACTTTCCTGATACCTAATGAAAGCCCACTGGTGGACTAACTAGCTTAGACGAGAAAGAAAACATGAAAGCAGCAGCTTTAATTATTGTTAATCCTCAGGCCAGAGGAGAGATCTGTTGATGCAACGTCTCTCTGTTGCTACAAAAGAGAATAAGAATTTCAATTTACCTTGGTATCTTTACGTAAAAAAAGAAAAAACCCTGAACAAATACATCAAATGCGCATGTGCAGTCTGATAGAGGACAGAAGGAAGTAGTTTTTTGGAAAAAACAATGTTTTACTTGAAATGTTCTAAAGGCAGTATTTATAATTACTCTGTAATTAAGTCCAATCCTTGAGGGTGGGATTGGACATCCAGCATCTCACCACCTCCATAACACACGCACACACACACACGCGCGCACGCACGCACACATGTATGTGAACTCATTAATCTCACTGTAGTAACAACACTAATGATATCCCATGGGTGCCTCAAAGTACAAAGTGGGTCTGAAGAAGGACAGTGGGAAAACGAAAGAGTGGGATAGTTAGCCTCTTTGTAGTCTGCCTGGTCTCATCTCTGTTGGCAGGAACGCCATTTGTGAGTCTGTATGATGTTTAAATAGACGCCAGCAACATGTGCTTGGGAAGGCTCACGCACAGACACAAAGATGAGTGCATGTGTCGGTGTGTGTGTGCTGGCTGGAAGACGGAGTCGAGGGTTGGTGGGGATGGACGGACGGAAAAGAAAAGAGGATTTAAGCGACACTGGCAGCTTTCACACTGTTTTTAGATCAATGACAAGAAGCCTTTTCAATGGTCGCATGCAGATTCACGGGTGAAAAGCGTGCCGATGCTTGTAGTGCTCTGCACACGGACGCAACTCCTCCATACATGCAAGTTTGAGTAAAATGTGTACTTGGCTCCATTTACCATCACCCTTCAACAAAGGCTCTCAGTGGGAGAAACTCGCTTCTTATTGTGCTAACTTCTGTCTCTGTCTTCTCTGTGCTTATACAAATCTCACCAGGAGGAAGCTGATCCAGTTTTCTGAGTGGACTTCCTCCATCTTGTTTCCAGTTTGGACGCCCTGAAGCCACAGTCTTGGCCATGGTTCAAAGGGATAATGCGTGGGTGTGTGTGCATGCGTGCGTGTGTGTGTGTGTGTATGATGATGAGAGATTGAGGGAACAGTAATTCAGATCAAAGATGGTTGAGAACAGTCTGTCATGCCCCAGGAAGGATCAAACCCCATATATAATAACTGTAGTATTTGTGCGTGGCCATGTTCATGTGTCTGAGCACTACGTATGGAATATTCAGCTAGCCAATAAAAGCTAACAAAACCAACCTATAGCTCTGAATAAAGCTGTGTTTACACCCTAAGCTGCAGTATCTAACTTTTATAAGACATATATTTACATATTTGTTGAAACTGTCACTGTATGTCATGACAGTTTGGTATGAAAAAGACAATCTGAAAAAAAATCAATCTCCTCAATCAATCTCCCAGTGCTAACGAGAAGCGACCAATCAGAGCCAGGAGGAGGGTCTTAGCGCTGTCAATCACCCTGAATGTGGTGCAGCTCATTCCCCCTGGTTAGCATGTGCCATCTATGATGGCGGTTTTTGAGCTCTTGCGTACAAAACGCTCAAAGTCTGAGCAAAACTTTTCAAAATCCAAGACTTCATAACGTGCCCTAGATGAGTTCTGGAGGGTTTTTTTGGTCTTCAAGATATTGTTTTCTTGCTAATTTTCTATTTTAAAAAACAAACTCTAAGGCCGTCATAAGACAGCTAATTTATGATGAGGTTCAACTTTTTATTTGTTTTTTAGCTTGACTACTTCTGAAAGAAAGTGTCGTTGCAGTGAATTTTATTTTTGGTGTGAAAAGTGAACACCTAAACATGCCGCATTTCAAATGATGTAACTATAAAAACATTGAAAACCAGATGCTATGTTCCAACACTTTATGTTGGTTTATTACATAAATATCCCCCCAAAATACAATGAAAGGTTTGGATAGAAATGGAACAAAATGTTGAAGGATTTTTGTAGTGTTTTGCAACAGAATCGTTAGTATCTCAAATCTGTCATTCAGAGATTATATTTCCATAATCACTGCAACCTCTAAAAAGCAGAAGACAGTAGATGTTGTCAATGATCGAAGGAATTCACAGAGAGAATGTGAACAACTTGTGACGGAATCTTGGAAAAACTTAGGGGAGAAACATAAAAGTAAATTAAAGTTCACACACAGTGACGGTGTCAATACTTAATGACCGTCTGGAAGAGAATACAGTGAAGCCTCGGCTATTTTCATATCGTTTGTGTTCCTCGGAGCAAATAAAATATCCAGTAAAGCGGGGAGGAAAAGTTGAGGGTGAAATTCAAGCAGAAAAAGGTGAAGATTAAAAAAAAATCAATCATGGCCTCTCTGGGGATCAGCCCTGGGTTGAGCCGCACATGGTCGCCGGAGTAGAAAATCCAGCTGGTGCTGCATACAAAACTGGAACTCACTTTCTTCCTGTTAGACCTTCTCCTTAATTGTATTTTTGGATTTCTTCATATAGTTTAAAGTTCTACACAATAAAATCTGATAAATAAAAAATTTTTAAAAATCGTAGATCTGACAGTAAGGCTCATTTGGACAACGCAGGACAGCAAACAAGAGTGGGTTTTTCTTTGTGCTTTTCAACAAGATCAAGGAAAACTATAGATGTTCAGAAGAAGTGGAGCTACTAATAGCTGTGAGATTAATTATTAAATTTGAAAGAAAAATGGTGGCTACTCAATTGTACCAAAGTAATCTTTTTGCTGCATTCTTTGAGACAAAACAATCTGGTTATCACTAATCAAATCACTAACTAGCAAAGTCTTTGAAGGCAGAGATCTTATCCTCAATAAACCACATTGAATTTGTCTGTATGAGAATTTCCTGATTTGCCCTTTTTAGGTTCATCTTTATTCCATTTGATTTTGGCCGGGGGCGAGACACCGCTCTGGACGCTGATATCCTGGTCCAGCTATTTCTATCATATGCCTGTTGGCTGTGGTATTATCATCACAGTCAATTTTCTGCGGGGGGATGTAAAGCCAACCCTTTTCAAAGATTTTAAAGATAACTTTAAACTAATACATCTAAAAAAAAAATTTAATATTGTGTAAAAGTGCAGCATTTCTTCTCACTCATCTCAGATAGCGAAACTCGCATATTTTATCCAGAATTGTCACACATAGATTTAACCCAAAACCCAAAATTTAGTCTGTCCATCCATCCATCCATCCATCCATCCATCCATTTTTTTTACACCCTTGTCTCTAGTGGCGTCATGAGGTCCTGGTGCCTATCTCCAGCTAACGTTCCAGGTGAGAGGCAGGGGTCACCCTGCACAGGTCGCCAGTCTGTCGCAGCACAAAATTTAGTGTCTCAGAAAATTAGAATTAGCTTAAAAAATTTGTTTTGTCTTATTTCATGTGTATTAAGATATTTGCACTGGAAACTAGATCAAAATACTCGGTAAGATTTTGTATTTTTGCAGTGTAGGAGCCACTTGTTTTAAGTTAATGATTCCTTAATATTAATTTTAAAAAGAACTTGCTCCTTTGGTAGATTATTTCACTTTTAACAAGTCTTTTCCCCATGTTGTTAAGTGACATAATCTGCCAGTGGAACCACAACTTCTTCATCAATATTAAGGAATTATTGACTCTAATTGAGCTCCTATATTGTGAAGAAAAGTTACTTGTTAGTCAGTTTGTCTTAGTTACAGGATATTTGCACCAGAAACTAGACCAGAAATACTTGGTAGTGTAACATGATATTCTAATTTTCTGAGACAGTGAATTTGTTTGTTTTTTTTTACCTGAAAGCCATAATCAGTAGAACGGCAACAAATAAAACACTGATATAACTTACTCTAAGTGTGATGAATAGTAATATTCTCACTTTGTGAGATGACTGGCAAAAAATATTGCACTTTTATGCAATATTGAAATTTTGTAGAAGTACTAGCAGGGAAAATGAATCATTGTGAATAATTTTACATATTGTAAAGCTATTAAAGTTAAAACAGCACTGCAGCTGTTTTAACTTACAACTTATGTCCTTTAGATTTTTCAAAATTTTTTCGCAACACAATCACACATTTGAACGGGTTTGACTGGGATTTTGCCAGACCAACACAGAATAGTGCATGAATGTGATGTGGAAGGAACTAAAAAAGAATGTTTTCAAACTTTTCAAAATTAAAAACTAAAAAGTGTAACATCCATTTATCTCCAACCCCCCTGAAACAACGCCTTGCAGAATTGTATTTTATTGAAATCATTACACCATCAGTCTTTCAGGTGTACCAGCTTTGCACATCTAGAAAAATGAAGATTTGCTGATTCTCTTTGGCAAAATAGTTCTGGAAAAGTCGGTACATTATTTCATTACGTTAGAGAGGCATTTGTTACGAGATCATTAGCTGTATGTTTCGAGGCACTTCTCATGCCTGTTTGTTTACAGAGTTTCGACTGACATCCATGTTGTAAAAGCAGCGGATACGTGGTCTGTAGTCAGGGCCGGTCCAGGCCTGTTTGGGCTCTGAGCAGATTTTCATTTGGGGCCCCCTGATACCAACACGTCAACACCAGGTGCATCATCATTCCTGCGTGTGTAACATATTTAATATTATTAGCGTCATTTGTAATTAACTTACATCACATCAGAGTTGTAATGGTTGCTGATTTCAACCTTACAGGAGTATCAAACAAAAAAAAGTGGATTTTGAAACGCAAGTGGTGTTTAAATGTGCTATATTAAACTATTTGAAATGATCAGCTTATATGCATTAAATTTGCAGTAAACAAGTTAGCCAGTTTGAAATCTTACATTTTCCCAACAGTAGCAGCAGCCATAGAAATGAACCTATTATTTTTGTAGCATCTACAAAAATAATACAGAACATTTTTGTCCATATATAATAGCATTTATTGTGTATTATTCAGTGTTGTTTTGAATATATATGTATCTGTTTTGGAGGGGTTTTTGTGATGCTAGCTGGATGCTCTTGGGGTCTCCAAGCAGCCAGTTTACTTGCATTATGCTTTGGGCTGGCTCTGTGTGTAGTGGGTATTTTTATTACAACAGAACTGCAAGTCTTGGTTTGGGTGTTGTTCCAAAACAGCAACACAAAGTGTGTGTTCACAGTTCAGCCCATCAGCGGTGCTTCTTTCTTTCAGAGCCTTCATGATGGAAAAGCTGCATTTCATTGGGACAGCTTGACTGGGATTCTCTTAAGAAACTTCTTATCTGCACGTTCACACCGGCAAACACAGCAATACTTGATAAAGTTGTTGTTGTTTTTTTTTCTTATCTCTTAATTCCAAGTGAGTGAACAAACTTCAAGACAGCTTTTTACAGATTCGGAAGTTCTTAGCTCCTCAGCGTAACATCTGTCGACGATCGCATGTTTTATTGAGTGCATGATGTTCCGAGGTGACAAACTGCCCTCCTCGTTATCAAAGGCACTCAGCTCATGTTGCTGTTTTTTATGTTTTACTCGTCCTAGCATTTAGTTGCAAACAACTCGTCTGGCGGAGGGGTTTTTATTTCTCAAGCAGAGGATCTGCAGTGGGATTTCACAGTTAACCGTAAACACTGATTATGGTGACAAATAGACCGTATCAGTCGCTGCAACAGAAACCAATAAGCAAGGAACGCTTCATGTAAAAACCTAATGCCTGCTATAACTCTGCTGCACATCCGCACTTTGGTTTGAGACTCTGGATTTCCATGTTTGTGCATGTAAGCCTGTGTCTCATTGATTTACCTGCTGTCAGACAGCAAACGAGTCGATCTGACGGTGCACTGCATTAGCAAGTTTAGTGTAGCCTGAAGAGAGGAGAATATCATTAGAAAGGTATTTTATTGTTTCCTCTAATTGAACTTAAATGTCAAACTCATAACTAAAGAAAGAGATTCGTTGCATGGATTGAGATGTTCCAAAGGATTTATTTGTTTGATGATTATTGCACATAAGAAAAACAAAATTCAGTTTATCTGAACTTTTTTGTACTACGGTAGAACAATGAAAAAAATCCTTTTTTAAAAATATAGAAATGTTGGCCTTCTTTTTTTTTTTACTGCTGAGGTGTTATGGATTATTGTAACGTTGGCTCTGGTGTCCCTCGTCTTCCTTTTAACAATATTTCACAGATTCTTTGTTTGTTGCTATTGCTTGTTTTTTTTTTTAGAAGCAGACTTCTTGTCTTGTATTCTATCTGCCCTCTACTCTTATCTCCTCTTTCGCTTTAAATCTTCTCCCCACCTTTCCCCCTTTTCTTTCCCACTTATTTATTTATTTAGCTAGTTAGCTATGTATTTATTTATTTATTGCCTTAAACTTCTTTTAAAAGAGGTGGCCAATTTTTTTGTTCTTTGCCAAAATCACTTTTGGCAAAAAAAAAAAAAAAAGGTATTGTAGTGATTTTGACCAAAAAAAAAAAAAAACAATATTATTTTAGGAAAGTGATGTTACAATAAAACATTTCTGGGCTAATATGTCTTTAATATTAGTTAAAAAAAACTTTGCATTCCTGTCATAGTTATCAGAAAAACTGAATTTTACATTGTAAGCCATGAAAAATAGGAGAAATCAATATTTGAGATGTATCACTCTGTAATTGATCTGTATAGGTGAGCTTCAATTTTATTTTAGCTGAATGGCTGAAATAAAGAAAGAAACGTTTTGATGACATTTTCATTTGCTTTGATGCATCTGTAAGGAATTTAGCTGAAAATTGTAGAAGTAAATTATTTGACATTAGAAAAAATATATATATATATATTTTTTTTATTAATCTCACTTTGAAACATTTTCACAAAATACAAGGTTTTCAGAAAAGTGTCGTCTTCTCTGACCTCTTTTTGATGACCTTTGTCTGGGGTCACTTATCCTTATTCAGAATTGTACTGTGAGGAAATAGTCTGCTTAACTTTGAGTTTGTGCGTCTGCGTCTCTGTCTTTGTCCGCATGCCTTCACAGACATGTGCATGTCTCAAGGACAGCAGTTGCTTCTCTTTCTTAACAGGGCTTTGGGCGAATCCCCATGCAACCTGTCCAAGCTCTCGTTCGCTCCCCGAGGGGACAGCCAGGGAGCGGCCGCTCCTCGTCCTCAACGCAGCCCTCCCGAAGGCCCGCGACACAATTTGAAAACCTCCACTGCTCAGAATTTCTGTTTGGATCACTTCAACGCCCGTAGCCTCAGAACTGATAAATCTAATTTAGTCTCTGCCTTGCATCACTCTCTGAAGTAAAATTTTTATTTATTTTTTTTTCTCAGAAGCTCCCTTTAGGGGTTGCCACAGCAGTTCATCTGCTTCTATCTCAGCCTCTCTGTGGCAGTCCTCTTTCCTTCCATATTTAAAATTCTTTGTTCAATAAATCATCGCAGCCTGACAGCCTGAACTCTCCATTTGACATGTTTATTTCTGATGTTGTTCATTTTGGGCTACACCCAATGAAAAAAGAAAAAAATCTTTCCTTTGACCCTTGAAAGAGTATCCATAACCCTTTTCATAGTTTCAAACGACGGCTTTCTTATTGGATCCCCGTTTCCTGTCACTCAGCCAGGTAAAACAGATAAGGTGTGAAAGCAGCTTTTTATAAGTGCAGAGAAAAAAAGGCAAAATTAGATTGGCTTCATAAATACAAATTCCCCGATGTCCTGGTACAGAAGCTCTTAAGCAGAGTGTAGATAAGCATCGTCTGCCTTGATCCTGCATGGAGTAAATAAACTGCGTTTCCACTGACCATGTAATTGTGTAATTTGACATTCTGAAAATAAATTTGCTTAATAGAAACATGGCAAATTCAGAAATCTCCCGTTTTCTGATTAAAAGTTTTGATGCCAGGATGAGGTGGTTTTTTGTCCATCTCAAAATCGGCTTATTTCGCAAAGCTGCAATGGGAACGCTTGTTGTATCACACGAGTCACGTGACCAACAGCCGAATGACACAAACAAACCACGAAGAAGAAGACAACAGGAAGTGGTTGGAGGATGATGGCTCGACATGTTTTTAAATTACTTTTCACGTGAATGAAATTTTATTTTGTTTTCTCTTTTAATTTTTGCTCTTCTGATTTGCAGGGCATTGAGGCTAAAAAAAAAAGAGAAAAAAACCCACTGAACACTGAACTGAAATGATCAAGCTGTCAGAACCTTTCTGCGCACACGGTTGCAATTGATTGGCATCCCACTTGAAGCAACACCGACGTTTAACCATGCACAGAGAAATGACCTCTGCAGGACTTACTGGCTTGATTGGAGAAGTTTTATCCTTTCCTTTCTCTAAAATGTTCTTCAGTTCAGCAGAACAATGAGCACTAAAGGCCACACCAGCTTTGTTACCATTGACCTTAAAGTTAAATTTAACGCTACAACTCTACCTGTTTATAATGTATTTTTAAATGGAGACTCTAAGGTTCAGGTGACTTGAACAGATAACTCAACAAATATTGAAAGAGCAAAGTCACATTTAAATCCCAAAATGCAATTAAAATAATCAGCTTAGTTACATGACATCAGTGAGGTTTTTAACTTACTGTTGCTCGCCTGCTTTCATGCTTGAAAGTAAACTCTGATAAAACCTTCACTGAGAAGAAAGAAGTATGTTTGCCAGATATGTGACCTCTGCATTTAACCTAAGTGAAGCTTAACAGCTTCATTGCACCAACTATTTTATTTATTGTTATATAACATTAAGAAGAATTTATAGGTGTACATTGGCAAATGGTTGGTAATTATTCTGATGCTTTGCGCCGCGTTGTTACTTAAATTGTCGTTGTTACTATTATTATTATTATCAGCAGATTTTCGTGTCTGGCTATGAGAGTTAGTTTGTAACCATTTTGTCTATGTAACAATTTATTTGTTGGTTCTTTAGCCCAATATATTAAACAGACACATGAATATTAAAACATGGCTTTGATTACAATTTTTTCATTGTTATTGAGTCAGTAAGTAATTTCATTAAATTGAGATAAGAGGTAGGATTAAATAAGTGTTCCCTTCTTCCTACTCCTTTTCAAACACCATGGTAGTGGTAATCATATTATTTTGTTCTTGGTTGTGTTTTTCTCTGTTCCACTGATTTCCTGTTTTCTTGTTCTTGAAAATCTGAAATAAATCAAATCAAATATACAGGCCAGCCCGTGGGCAAATGGTACTGACGCCAGGAGGCGCCATGAAAAAGAGGCAAGATTTATTTATTTATTTACTAAACCAAAAGGTGATAATATAATTCCTCAATATTAAAAATCCTGCACTAATTTACCAGCACAAAAAAAATTATAATAATTATTGAACCCATCTAAAAATAATAATACTTTGCTTCACTCCTCCCATCCTTTTACTAGTTGGTTTATTGCTGCCTTCCTCCCCTCACTGCTGCTTGCAGAGTGGTGCTTTGAGTGAGATTTGCAACGTTTGTAACTTCAGAAAGTATCATGTAAAAAATTGTCTGGTGTCCAAAAAGACAAAAAAGAGACAAGAAGATGAAAAACGTTCTGCTGCTAAAAATTGGCATCAATGCTATAGTAAGCTACAATGTGCTAGATAGCATTTGGAGAGTCACAAGCATGTTGAGTAACATGGACTTACTCCATTCAGTATGTTTAAATTAGCGAATAAGCTAGAATTAGCCAAGATGCTAATGTTAGCCTAAATGCTGCCAGTGGCATGTGGGGTATAACTAGCATGATGTCTTACACTGACTTCCTTCCTTCAGTCTCCTAAACACAGCTAATAAATAAACAAAATAGCTAAAACGCTTATTTTAGGGAAAAGGCTACTGCTAACGTGGGCAGTGGCTACATAAGCAATGTTTGTGCTAATGTTAATGCACTGCCTTCAGATTTTTCTTTACATTTCAATGCTCTCCTATGCTTTGCTATGGCAGGCCTCAATAATGTAAATGTTGCAGCATACATTTGAAGGGTGGGACAAGTTTTAATGCACCAGGAGGAATGGGCAGCTAGCCTAGCTGGTAGCCTAGCTGTTCAGCTGTATCTTGGGGGCGTTGTTTCAACAGTTAGCATTAACTCTTACCTGAAATCTTTAGCATTGGGACAAATGTCAGAAATAATTTGTATTGTGGAGTTCTGACGCTCATTTGTAGTATGTTACATTTCTGGAAAATCATTGCTGGCTTGGCTTTACTGAAAATCAAGTTTTTCATATACATATATATAAATATACATAAAACCAAAACTGCTTTTCATTTACCTCAAACTACCTTTGTTCCCAATGGAAACAGAAGACAACTGAGAGTGCAGTGGTATAAAAATGTTTTCTTCCTTTAATAAAATCTATAAAGAATAATAAGGAAACAATATTTATGTTTTGAACACACTGGTTTCCTGGGAGTTTAAATATATTTACACTCTGCATCAAACAGTTTTATAAATTAGAGTTAAGTTACATAAACTTTTTTTCTTGTGGAGAAAGAAAACAAACTGTGATTTAAGCATAAGGAAGGACTCTGGAGTTGATGAAACTTGAAGAGCAATAATGAGTTATTTACGGAGGGAAATCTTTCTATCGAAATGCTTTTCTGAATCCATCCTCTCCACTTTCACATCGCCTCTGTCAGCCTGTCGTCACTCTTACTTAAACGGTCAGTTTGTTGCTCCGTTTAGTAGTTCGCATTGGTTTTTTGGGGTTTTTTTAGGGTATGCGAGGATTTTCGTCTGTTCTTCCTTTTGCGTTTCATCATCAGCTCTTCCAGAATCACAAGTTAACTTTTAATTCAGACTGAACAGTTGTCTCACAAAACATATGCCTGAATTCTTCATCTATCGACACTTGGCCATATTGATCTCTGGGTGTTTTATACTTCAAACTCAGCCTGGCACACAGGTTCCTTAAATGTTGCTTTATCATCTTTCAACAACTCCCCGCTTCTCTGCTGCTTTCCATTCCTCCTGTGTGCCTCGGGTTACAAATGATTTCCTATTTAACCTGTCCGCCTTGGCGATGTGTGTATGCAGAATATAAAACACAACTCCACTGGTCTCTGCTCACTGTAGATATTTGAGCCCCATGGGTAGGCCAGATTCATGGCTATTATTAATTATTCAGTTGCTCTATAAATCTCTGAAATTACAGCAATAAAGAAAGAAAATTATATGACATTTTCAATATTTGAGAGCATATATACGGAGCACGGGAGAAACTCAAAAACGCCGTCCAGTCATTTTTGTTGTGGGTCTTCGTTTGGATGAAGAAGTGAAGTGATACTTTCCCTTCTGGTCAGAAAGTATCTACATCCTAAAGACCAACTTTAACTTTTAATTATGAAGTGGAAACTTGAACTCTCAACTTTCGCTGTCGTTTTGCTTTGCTTGAACGGGGAATAATAATCAAATAATGCATAACACCTCAACAAAAAAAATCAAGACCAATTTTAAGGTAATAGTTACGAAAAACCTGATTGCAGATTGGTTGTTTTGTAAAAAGATACACCTTCAACCCAGTAAGAAATGTGTTTAATTGGATAAAGTAGCATTAAAAAGAGTCGATGAAAATACCCAGTCATTGCAAACTGTGTACTGTAAAACTGAAACTGATGTGCTTTTTTAAAAACAAACAAGCAACAATACACATAACAGTAATAAATACAAAAACAAAATGCATACAATAGCAAGTATTAAATTATTAATGAGTATCAGCAGCAATGACTGAAACAGAAGAAGGTTTTTGTGAGCCATTTTTACTGCCTGTTTCTCATGGACCATGGAAAGGCCAAATCAACAAGTTATAGATGCGGCAGGTTATTTTGACTTTGTACTATTTCGTATTTTGTGCCATTTTGGTCATTTTGAGCCCAACTTTATCTGTGTATGAAAAAGACCTACAATAGATGCAATACTTTTTTCTTTTTTACTGTGAATCCTTTGTCATTTCATCCATCCATCCATCCATCCATCCATCCATCCATCCATCCATCCATTTTCTTCCGCTTATCTGGAGTCGGGTCGCGGGGGTAGCAGCTTAAGAAGGGAGGCCCAGACTTCCCTCTCCCCAGCCACTTCTTCCAGCTCCTCCGGGGGAACCCCAAGGCATTCCCAGGCCAGCCGGGAGACATAATCCCTCCAGCATGTCCTGGGAATGTTTTATATGTTTTGGTTAGAAAACCATTTAATTTTCAACAATCTGCTCAGTTTCCCGTAACGCTTAAAATGTTTTTTTTGGGGGGGGTTTTTTGGTGTGACAAAACAGAATTTTTTTCTTTTTGGTTGGTCTGTAACAGTTTGTTGAACTCAACTTGCTGCCTGTCAGACCCTTATTGTATCTGGACAGCGTAAGTGGAGACATTGGCAGGCAAAATAAATCCTTTTCATGTGCTTGAGAGCTAACTCTCATCTATTTTTTTTAACCTATTTTCAGAAACTAAAGGTGTTGATAGATTTGTCTGCTGTTGTTTAGCCTGGTTGGTCATTGGTAGCGATGATATGAGCGCACGCAAGCCTGATTAACAGCGCTAAGATCCACCCCTGGCTCTGATTGGTTGTTTTTAGTTAGCAATGGCACAAGACGGAGAAGCTTGACTTTTATTTATTTATTTTTTTCGCAATTTATCTGGATTGTCCTTCCATATTGTCACGACATGGCGACAGTTTCAACATCCATCCATTTTCTAACACCTTCGTCCCTAGTGGGGTCTGGAGGTGATGTGCAATCTAGTAATGTTTTTCGGAGGTCAATGGGAGGAGCACAACAAACAGGCCTCTATTAAACTTGTGAAACAACCACATAGCTCACCTTCCGCTCCTAAGTGTGTGAGTGGAATTACTACTTCACTCTGAGTGTGTCTGTGTGTTCGGCTCAGCCGCTCTTCACAGGCATGAGTGGTGTAATAATAAACAGAAGCCTGGCCCTTGAGCTGTGGTCAGCATGTCTGTTACTGCTTCAAGCTGTGAGTTATGTTAGCGCCAATGGACTATTAGAATTAGCACTGATTTAATCAACCGTGGCACAACTGGTCGTTTAGCTTTCCCTCAAATCATTCATTCTCACAGACAATTTCCAAGCTTAGATTTTAGAAGGTCTTTTAGAGACTAATGTCTGGATTTCGCAATTTAATAAGTTGGTCATAATGAGTATTTATATATGTTTGGATTTTTGAGTAAAAGCATGGCAAACAAATTAGGCATTTTATTTCAAGGATCACGCACAGTTTAAATAACCTTCTTTGTTCAACATAGGTAAAATGAAGCTTAATCCTGGTTGGTGCAAACTTTTAAAATATATTCTCTCTTTCTCATCGTAACATGATATCTGTTTTTATTTCCATCATAAAAGCTTTAGGCAGCAGAGGCCTTTGTTCCATCTTCATTAGTGATGTGAAGTAATGGTTTCTGGATTAAGCCTCACAATTTCATTCCCACTAATATCATTTCAACAACATTAAATGTTAATAAGGTTTTACTCACTCTTATTTAATTAAATGTAATTTTGACAAATTGGTCCGTCTCAAACATTGGAATTTAAGCACCAACGTTTTTAACTGATAGTTGAATTTCTTGTGCAGCTTCAATTAAGTATTCAGTTCTTTTCCTTCAAAAAGTGGAAATGACTTCTCCCAGGCTTCATACGATGGAGAAATACGGATATTGTAGATAGAAAAAAAAGAAAATGTCTGCCAAAAACTTCAAGATTAATCTCAGAAGGTTTGAAAAGTAGAAATTTACAAGTTTTTTCTAGAGAACCTCTGAGATTAATCTCAAAATTTCAGAGTTTTTTTCTGGCAAATCTTTGGAATTTGAAAAGTCAAAATAAATTCAGATTCATTTCAGAAGTTTTTGACAAAAAACATGGAAATTTCTGAGTTTGAAAAGTCAAAAGTGACTCGGAAACTCGGAAATTTCTCTTTAATTTTTGAGAATAATCTAAAAAAAATTTTTATGGCTAATGTTTGACTTTTGAAACTCAATTTTTTCTAGAAAGTTTGAGACTGATCTCAAAATTATAAGTGGAGAAAAGACAAAATTATGTTGACATAAACTATCATAATTTGAGTTAACTACTAACATGTTGCTAAAACATGGTTTCTAGCAAATTTTTAACTTTTCAAACACAGAGATTTCCTTGTTTTTCCTATAAATTTCTGAGTCTTTTGGTGGAAATGTACTCCTTTTTGTAATCTCCAAAGGCCTGAACATGCCATTCTAGCTTCAATAACTAAGTGAATCTTAAACAATGTTTACAAAGAGCAGAAAAGGAGCGAGTGCCAAAGAATTATCTGTTAATTAAAGCAAAGAAGGAAACGGTTACGTTCGTGGGGTGTTTGTCTTCAAAATTAAAAACATTTTAGAACATTTTTTTTCAGCATTTCATCACTTATAATTAGAGTAAATAGCAAAGGTGAAACATACAAAAGGAAGCTACTGGAGCATTCAGGTGGAAACAAAAATCCGACTTACAATCAAAGCTGAATTCTTCACATTCATTTGAGATCCTTCAATATTTGTATCCCATGTGCCATTGCAGGTAGCTGTCTTTTTTTATTGTGAATTTAATTTTGTTTGTATGGATCTCCTCTTTTTTTTTTTCTTTTTTTTTTACAGTGAAATAGCATCTGTTGTGTTCATTTGGTCCATGAACTGTGGATAATCTTTATCGACCCAGAATTACTCAGCAAAACCTCTGGAGACAAGAGAAATCCTTCTAAGCTGCAAACCTTTTGAGACTGGAGACGTCCTCTCCAGGGCTGGGATATCATTTAAATAACTGTATTCAGCTCTTTCTAAACAGTTTACTGCAACACATGCTCTCATTTTCTAGACATTTGCTTGCTTTTCTAAACTATTAGCTAAACCCGGCTTTACATTTCTGCTACAAACGGTTCAATTTCCAGTGTTCCCCGAGGCATGCTACGCTTCCGTTTCTCCTGACATTAACAATATAAACCTTGTAGCATCTGGACAGAATGGGCTAGTTTGTGTTATTTGTGTCATATAAACCTGAACGAACAAAAGCACATGTGGGGCTCTTATCTTGGAGCATAGTTATTGGTCATCTCTCTCTCTTTTCCATCTTTCATGGTAAATGGAGCCAATGGTTTGTTTTCCTCATTCTCTCCACTTTTGACTTTAGGCTGTGCTCACCACTCCTCTATTCACTCTGTTATCATAAGTTTACTTCTTGCGCCAAAGCTTTCTGAGTGAATCATGATCAATAAAGTCTTAATGGGAAAGCACCTTATTTTCCTGGTGGGTGAAATGTATCATCGTCCTCTCACTGCATCAGTTTGTGACCTCAGTGCTCTCCTTTTCTAGTTCCTCAGCTTCTTGCTTCCATGTCCTCTCACTTCATAAGCTTCCACTGAGCAACCGCTACCTGAGAAGTAGAGTTATGGTCAGCTTTTGCAAAAAAGAAAAAAAGAAGAGGATTTGTGTATGTTGCTAAATAAATATAGAATATTATCAGGTGTGTATTTACAAAGCAATAGCTGAAAATCCCTGAGATTGTAAGGAATGCTTTTGGGTTTTGTGTAGCCTGGCAACAACTGAGCTGATGATGTCATATGAGACATTTAGAAGAATCTGAAGATAACACAGATACCACAGATATAACATAATTTTGCAACACCTTTTGTCGATGCTCATCACTGTATTTCTGTGTTTTATTTCATGCATCTTTATTTTATTGCCGCTACAAAAACAAAAATCTGTTTTAGCACAATGTCACAATTTCTTTCAATCTCACCAATATCTGAACTTTTAAACTTTTGAAACTTAGAAATTTTTATTTTCTTTGTTATTAATATTATTATTATTATTATTGTTGTTGTTGTTTTTCAATTATTTTTAGTTTTCTTAAGGCAAAATTTTGACCTTTCAAACTCAGGAGTTTGCAGGTTTTTTCTTGAAAATTTGTTATATTAATCAGAAAAATAAAGTCTGAAAACATTATTTTTGCGCCAGCATTTAACTGCGGGTGTGTTGACAATCTGTGCTACCTCATCAGATTTTCCCACCATAGGGCATCGAGTTTCTGTCTGTGCTAACCTCTGAAAACTGCCTTCTTCATGTCTGAAAACCATTGGTGTTAGTGTTAAAGGAACAGTGTTGTTTGGATTGCAGTCTTTTCAGGGAGAAGCTGAAGCATGACATCCTTCAGAAATATATGAAGACTTTTTTATTATTATTATTTTAGCTTTTACCAAGTACTAGAAACAGTATGTAA
Organism: Poeciliopsis paucimaculata; assembly: GCA_903067055.1. NCBI lineage: Eukaryota > Metazoa > Chordata > Actinopteri > Cyprinodontiformes > Poeciliidae > Poeciliopsis > Poeciliopsis paucimaculata. The sequence continues at coordinate 50,647 of CAEGAD010100492.1, read as the reverse complement.
ATTTGACTTTTTAATTTGATGCAGTAATCAAGGAGGGCAGATTTAGCAACTAGTTCTACTGCTTAACAGACATGAGAATAATATATTCCACGAAGATGATGATATTAAATTATCAGAGGCGTTACTCCCGGGTTTGAAGTGCAGTCTGTTTGTATTTTATTACTCTGTGATTCAAATGATTCTTCTCGTCCTCTGATTTTGAAGCTAATGGTGGTTCATAAGTGAGGATGTTATCTCTCCAGTCAGAGGAAACTGATTGAAATGAAATGCAACCAACAGATGTTAAAACAATTCAGTTCATTTAAATGATAATGTATTTCGTACAAGTCTCTTTCTTAATTGACTCATTAAAACTTAAAAAAAAAAAAAAGGTTGGCATTTCAACTCTGTTCAGAGATCCATGGCTGACAGAAAAAACAGTCAGATTTGGCTATTTTAATTTCTGCAGGTGTTTTCCAAGTTTATCTTCAATGAAAATAACATCAATTGAAATTCACCCGTCAGTATAAGATTCAGTTCTACCTAAAGCCTATTTTTTAGTCAAATGCGCTGACACCATGCTCTTTCTTTCTACATTCCTGTAGAAATATAAAGAAAAAATATCACCAAATTCAAACTCTGAATTGATCACTAGAAGAGTTAAACAGTTGTGGTTTTAATCAAGCTTTGTGTTTGAAACCATGTACTGTCTTTTAAAAAACCTTTCAGTTGAGTTCTAGCTGCAGGTACGACGCGTCTGAAACCTGCACAGCTGAAGACGCTCTCAACCCTATGAAGATATGAATTATTAATTTAATAACGGGTCAAGTGTAGCTGCTTAGCACTGTCTCCTGACAGCAGAAATGAACCAGAGTTGAATCTCAGCTGTGCAGAGCTCTCAGGTCGTATTTCTCACCACACTGGCTTTAATTTCTTCTTGGTATTCCAGTTTTTGACAAACTGGTACTCTGGCTTCCTTGACATGTCTGTGAGATTAACTGGTTAGTTGAAATTGCCTTAAAGGGATCAATGATTAGTTGTAATTTGTGAAGGTAGCGATCGACACTCTTCATCAGTTTTGTTCGAGCAAAACTGATGAAGTTTTCTTCATCAGTGTTGTGATGAAATGTGACCTCAACATTTCTCTCCAGAAGACAGAAATGTTGAGGTCACAGTTAGGTAGTGGCAGCTCTCTCCCACTACACTCTACTTGTTTTTTCATGTAGGAAGCAATCCGGACTCACTTCACTGTTTTCTCAGGCTGGTGGGAAGTGTGGCTTTAAATGGGCAATATTAATCGCGCCATCTTATAGCACAATCAAGTGACTGTCACTTTCAGTTGTTATAAAAATGATGTCTATGTCAAAGATGACTTAAAAGAATTTTGACTGTTAGTTGTGAACTAGTTTGATTGACAGCGCTAAGACCCTCCTCTTGGCTGTGATTAGTTGATTTTGACCTTTAGAGATGCAATTTTTTTGAGTGCAATAGTAGCACTGCGGAGATTATCTGTGTGATATTATTCTGTAACAAATATGTAAAACACATATTTTTGTAAAAGTTACATACTTTAGCTTTAAGTTCATAATTTGGTGTTTAACTTCAGTTTTCAACTCACTGAATTGGGTTTTATCTACAGTAGGAGCATAAGTCACATCAGTCTAGACGCTTGTGACCCAGCATCACCTTCTTTCAAATTACAAAGAGAACTCCTGCAACTCCTGAAGTAATAATAAAGCAACTTTGTTGCCAGTTGCTGGTTCACTGCATCCATTTGTTGCAGTGAACAAATGGATGTTCATTGCAACATATTTGTAGTGGTATCAGAAAAATTCCACACAAACTGTAAAGGCCATCATAAGACATCCTCCATAGGAATTCCATGCTTTGTTAGGTCTCTTTCTTGTCATCCCTATGTGGCAGATGATCTTTATCTGAACATTATTTTGAAAGCAGCTCTTGCTCTTGGAGAAAAAATCTTTTTGAAAGAGTACCAAAAATATCTGGCAAGGTGAGCAACGATTCAAGACTTTCCCACAGGACTTTATCCCACACACCTTCTGTGTGGGATATTCAGACTCAGCAACATTCAACAAGTTTTCATTCAGTGCATGAAACATCCATTTTATTTCAGTATTTACGTACAAGCACAGCGCCACAATTCAGTCGTTAAGAAGAACACAATCAGAGTGTGTTGTTGCAGAGAGCCATTAGCTGTAGGCCTTAATAAGTATTACTACATGGTTAGCTTCCAAAGATAGCTTGCTGGCTTTAAACTTTGTCTTGACATTGCAGTTACATTTTCCTCTGGCCATGTTGTGTCACTTTGAATTTTGCTCTTGCTGACGTCTCATTCTAGATGATGATCAAGTAAAACACCTCATTGTTCCTCCTCAGAGGCGTTCTTTAAGACACTGACCGAGTTCTGTGACTGAAGGACCTTTGGTACATTGAATCACAAAACACAATGTTGGTGTTTTTTGTGTTTGGCTGCCTCTCAACCTGGAATTGGTTTCTTATTTGATGAAAACACCACGATGACTGCTTCCAAACAGGAAGAAAACCTACAACACACCGTGGCTCAGTGTGAGGAGCCATCTGCAATGACAGACTGAGAAGAAGCTTACCCTATAAGCACCATCAACATTCTAGGTAAGTACCGTAGAGATCCCTGCTTGTGTCCCTAAGGCAACCCTGCTGGCACTCTTTGAACACTTGACTGCACTGCTACACAAAGCTGCAACATATATGTACATGAAAAATCTGACTTATATAGGAAAATCATTTGCTTTGGGTTTGGCGGTGGTCATTGTTTGCAGAGAGATCTTGACTATGTGGCACATATACATATTCATAGTGCACTTGGGGATTTTCTCATCCATTGACTTCTGGATAATTGACTGAACCCACCAGAAACCCTGCAAAGGACAGACTTAGAGAATGGACAGAGTTCACTCTGAATTAGCCCAGGCAAATCCCATTTTGACAATAGACATTAGTTATTTTGACAGAGTTTATGCATTTTAACTAATGTAGCAAAGTTTTTTACTGGCCTATTTTGATTACACTTTTCTGGCAGCAAAAATGTTAAACCTCTTAAAGGTGGGTTCTGAAACTGTTATTAAAAAAAATATGTTTCTTATTTGTTAAAATTGTCACATGTGAACATGCTCCTCTGCCATTTCCAAGTGCTAACTACAGAAATACACAAATGGATCAGAAACAACCAATCAGAGCCAGGAGGAGGGTCTTAGTTCTGTCAATCGTGCTTGTGTACGCGCTGCTCAGACGCATTTCCTTGCTCTCTGCTATGCTGCAACTTTTCCCCAAAAGCAGAGCCTGTCGTGAATGCTAACATTAGTTAGCATGAGCATCAATGATGGAGGATAAACAGGGATTCTGTCACGATGACTTGTTTCTTCGCCATTAGCACATTTAGGAGCGAGTACATGAGGATGGTTGACAGCAGCAAGACCCTCCTCTTGACTCTGGTTGTTTTTGACCAGCATTTCTTCAGCAGTAATAGCTCAAGGAGGAGCAGCTCAGTCTAGTCACAGATTATCTGTCTCATGTTGTTGTGCCAGGACATGGTAACAGTTTTAACAAATATAGAAAACAACATTTCTTCTGTGTAAGTTACATCCTGCAGCTTTAACTGTCATAAAGACATGGATGTCAGAATTTTGAGGGTGACAGTTAAATATATTTTTAAAATAATTTAAAAAAAAAAAAGCTTATTATCTAATCAAGTTGACATTTAAATTCAAATGACCAGATTATGAGCTTGTTGTTTGGCTGGACTTTTTTTTTTTTTTTTTTCATAAGAGCAGCTACAGACAAGTAATGGTGATGTAAAAATATTACAAGTGCAGTTTCAAGGCTATTGTGTTGTTTGTTTGTTTGTTTTGCGTCCTTTGTAACATGCACAGTTGTGTGTGTGTGTGCGTGTGTGTAGAGAAAGCGGGGATTAGTGGGTGCTGAGGGAGCGAGGACATGTAGATTGCTGACACAACAGAGGAGCACGCCACCAACAACAGGGAAATGACTAATCTGTGTTACATTAACAATTGCAGCCAAGAGAATAAATAAATGATAGCATTAATGTGCAGCAGCATTGCAAATGAGATCACATCAAGGCACAGCTGAGGCACGGTAAACTTCTTCCTTTCATCCGAATCAAGCGCCCAACATTTTTTAACAAGTTGTTTTGAGGTGAAGAGACAACCAGTTAGCCAAGCCGATTCCTCCAAATTGCCACAAATTCGCTCTTTGTTCATGCTTATTTATGTTTCTCGCCTCCGAGGCTCTGACTCCTCTCTTGTCCCCCAACAATTAGACTAGACTGAGCTCTCCATCTCCAGTTTGGCCTAAAAGCAAATCAGTTTGTTTGCACTGGGAGACCAGTTGAAACAGTAGCTGCGTTTCCGTTATCAAACGTGTTTAAAGCTTTGTCGATATTCTGCTAATATTAAAAATTTTGCAAAAATACATATTTTCATACAAGCTCAAGAACTTTTTATCAAATCATAAATTTTTTTTAATTTTCATCAAGCGAGTTTATTTTTGCAATCTCAATTTGTGCAATTCTATGGCTAAACGGAACACAGCTATCGCATGTTCATGCGTGCAAATCTCTCAATGTCTACAGATGCATTTAGATTCACGATTCAATTCAGAAACGATTTTTAATTCAGAAATGATTTTCGATAAAGAGACCAATTTCTCTATTCAGTCTAGAGATTCTGTTTAAATTATATGACTGGCAAGAGAAAAGGATAGTCTTGGCAAATTTTAGAACATTTCTTTGAAACAATTCTGTAAGGTGTCAAATTTCATCTGTTTATATTTAAACAAATGTAAGTTTGTCCAAAAAATTCTGTAACTTAAATTACCAGCATTAGGTTAGCTTAGCTGACTGCCTTTTCCAAAATTATTTAAAAAAAAAAAAAATCCAAATAGTTATTCAAAATACAGTATATATCAGGTGAGATGGGTTTCTAACGCGATATGCCGTAAACTCGTGAATTGGCGAGGCAAAGAAATACAAATTAAAATATGTTTTTAATTTGATTTTTTGAGCATTTCGAATCGGTTCTGAACTCCCAGGACGAGGAATTGCGATTCTCTACAGGACGATTCTCTGCACCTTTACCAGGATGCAGAAACATCACATGTCACCATCAGCTTTTTGCTTGTGTGTTAATCTCACGCCTGATTAACAGAGCAATAACACAGCTGTCTGGGCATGTTAGGAAACCGTGGGCTTCCTTCTGCGTTACGCTGCGGCTGAACGTGTGTCTATACCTTCACGTGAATGACAACCAGGAAAATGTTTACTGAACCCCTGAACTGTTGGATTTTGATCAGACCGTTTCTGTGTTTTACATCTCCTCCCAGCCCATGGCTCTGCTTCAGTTTGTTCTCTCAGGAAAGGTTGATTGCTGCGGTGCCCACTGGTTGGATCAGTGACTGATGGACACGCTCACCTGACAGTTGCTAATTGTGTGCTCTGTTCTTCAAAGGGTAATACTGGATTTTTGAAGTGGGGCTGTCTGAAGTCTCCTCTGCTGTCAGCTGACCCCTGCACAGACTGATGTTACACAACTAAATGCTGTTTAAATGCTGAAATTAAAAACTATGAATTGTTATTTTAATCAACAGTTTAGTTAACAATGTCTCTTGCATTGAAACACAAATCCTCACCCACGACTCCCCAACTCAGTTCCTCCAGACTAGCGGCAGCAGCAATTTAGCAAACACCTGGTGGAATTGCGCATTTGCTGCTACTTCTCAGCTTCTGGCAAAAATGTTGTTAAAGGGTTAAAAGAGGAGCCATGTTGTGATGACTTCCTGAAGGCGGAGTTTCAGAAAGAGCTGAAGCTTTTAAAGAGACAGAGGCCCAATTTTAAGGGGATAAAAAATTATGAAGTCAGATTTCTTTCATGTTATAGTCGGTATATGTAGTATTTTTTTTACATAGCAACTGCTGGTAACATAGTCATAGTTAGATTGTGCTATAAATGGCACTATGTGACTGGAAAATACATCATTTAAACCCCTTTAAAGGCTTTCTCAAACATGCATGAAAGAATCAAAGCAACACTCCAGGTACTTTGAGGAGGGAATTACATTATGGCATCATGTAAAGCTAAAAAAACTAGACTTTACTTAATACTTTTAATATTCAGCCTCTCTGGGTTTCTCCATAACATCTCGTCTTCTCGTCTCTCCAACTGTCTCTGTCCACTGTAACCTCTTTGTTGTGGTGTTCGTTATGCTTCGCTGCAATAATATCACATAACGCATAAAGGTTGTGGTGATCTTTAGATCTGTGATCCGTGTTTCAGAAACTGCCGAGCAGTAAGGCAACATATCATAATCATCAGATAGATATTACTTCTGTTTGTAAACCAACAGCACCTCCATGTGGTAGTCTCACATGTTGGCATACAATGTTGCCACAAGTTAGAAATATGATTCAGGACTGAACGCCCTTCTGGTTTTTAGATTGGAGTTTAAATTAAATGGCACTTAGTTCATGAAAACCTTTACAATATCAAAGTGATGAAATATTAGTTTGAGAGTTGATCTGCAAGAAAAAGTTTTTACATAAGATCATGCATCAAACACTGGAAGTGGCTAATTACAAAATATACAATCATGTATTCATATTTGCAGTCATACAAAGTACACCCACTCTGCAAGAACAACAATGCATTATTCTGAAATTATAGCTTTAGTTCCTACGTTCTTCCTCTTGTTCTTGTCACCTCTAGTAAAGGAACATATTTCTCTGTTCTCGCGGTGTGTGAATGACCTCAGGCTGAACCTTTCAACACATATATCAGGTTGGATTAGGGTGAAATAAAGGAGGCAAAATAGCATAACAATGAGCCCGCCTCATTTTCTTGTATTTTCTTCTTGATAATAATAACAATGACATATTAATACAACAATAGTACTAACTTAAAATATTCTTCTCAAGTATTTGGGATGATAAAAACATAAAAATAAAACACAAAACCCAAGACTTGTTACTTTAAAATGAAAACAAAAATAATAATCTGATGTGTCACTTTTATACATTTTTCTTTAGGTGTGCAACTCTTATCAAAAGACATAGTTCCTGCACAAAATACCACAGTAAGTGAGTCGTTGTGGGGAGAGGTCATGTGTTTTTCCAGGAAAATGAACGCATCATAAACTCACGGAAAACACACAACAAAACAAGAACTAACAGCAAAACAAGGCAAAAACAAAATAAGAAGCATTAAAACACAACATAATATAGTTAGTTTTTAGGTCTTAAATACTCTAAAATGATTCAAATTGTATGTTTTATCTACACACACATTTGCTGACATGCTCCCTGATCCACAGCTCCCACGGTTGCTTTACAGCGCAGGTCCGACCAGCGACAGCAGATGGCGCTGTTTCATTCCCAATTAAGTGAGATTTAATGGAGGCGTATTTTATCCAGCTTCAGCTCCAGTGGAGTTTACCAGAGGGTGGCTATGTCCACAGTTTTAAAACTTTCATATGGTTTTGTAACTTAACTCTCCTTTAACAATCGCCTGAACTTTTTTTCAAGATGCTTTTTGTTTGACAAACCTTAGAGGCTTTCACACAAAAGCGGGGTTTTTATGGAAATGGTTCTATAGTTTTTATGGACTAATGAGGACTCCGTTTATTAATTAGGTGATCAGTTGGTTGTGTTGTAATGAGTTTTGTTAAAAAAAACAAAACAAAACAAACTAAACAGTTTGATCATTTTATTTCCCTCCCTTTCCTTGTCTATGTGCTTTTATGTCTTATAAAATTACAATAAAATCATTGAAGTTTCTCGTTTCAATGTGACAAAAATGTGTAAAAGTCGAAGCGGTAGAAATACTCTCAATGAACAAGACGCTAAACCAGCAAATGAGTTAATCATATTTAATATATGACATCAGCAGATTAAAATACATGTTTATTATGTACATATATGCAACAAGGGTGTTTGATAAAGTGCCAAATACATTTTTTGTCTTTTTTTTCTTTTTTTTTACAAAAAACAAAAACATACATTTGTGGAAGACCATCACACCTGTCGGCCTGGTCCCACAGATTCATTGCTTCGTGGTCAGTAGCCGCCCTCTCCGGAGGCTGCGTTGCTCAGTGCTGGTTGTGGGACGTTTTGGCACAACTCAGGTGACAATGTCACAATGGCATAAACACTCGGTGCGATTATTTATTTGTAATCTCCACACGACTGAACATCGACGACATACAATACACCAGCCTGGTAGGTTTTCCACTGTGACGAGGACAGTCTGGGGTCAGAAAACCAGGTTCGTTGTTGGAAGTGAGGAGCTCTGGCTGATTCTGTGTGTGAAACAATCTGCTCACAGGTTGAAAAATGGGTTCGTATTCAATAAAAGATGGCAAGTTACACCTTCCTGGTGGCGTTTTTTTTTCATCTCTTTTCTGAATTTATTTTACACAACCGTGTATTAGGGTTATTGTAGGTACTCCTTTTTTTCTATCTACAATGGCCCTAACATGGCGTCATAATTTTAAGATTTGCTTTTGAGTTATTATGGTCTATGTGTGTATGCGCGCGCACGTGTGTGTCTGTGTGTGTGTTATGGTCCTCATCAATAAGACATTAGACGGTGACCAAGAAACAACGCGTGACAGTCTATAACAACCGAAAAACAGGCACACACTTATTTGCATGTACATTATTTCAGCATATATTTTTTTCCTTTAATTTATTCCCAAGAGCTACAAAACGGTTGATTAAACCTCCCCGAACCCCAAACCCTCAGTCTTGTTACTAATATGTCCCCATTTATCCCAAACGGCAGTGATAGATGCACCGACAGGATTGGAAGACCCCAGTTTCTGTCACTACTTCCGCTTCCTGCAATGACTAGGCTGCTTAGAAAAATCCAAAGTTTCCTCGTCTCTGATGCTTCACCGTTGGTGCAAAAATATTGCTCTAAAGAAAAGTCCAATCTGACTTTCAGATAGTAAAGCAGTCAGAGCGCATTCTCTGGAAAGACGGCTCTTTTTCACACTCGTTCGCGGTCGCTCTGGGATCCTGATTATCCCCCCTTTGGCAGTTTTCCTAATTGGTACTTTCTTCAGCTAACTCTCCTCTTCCTTTTGTTCATCATCTTCTTCAACCTCCTGAGGTGCTTCTTCCTCTTCTGCCTCCTCGTCTTTACTGTCCATTTCTGTCCCGTCCTCTTTACCATCTTCTGTGCTGCCTTCAGCTTCATTGTCCTCTGTCTCCTCCTCTACTTCTGCTTTCTCTTCCTCCTCTTGGTTTTCTTCTACTTCAGCTTCCTCAACTTCAACCTCATCCTTGGTCACCTCTTCTTCATCGTCCTCATTTTTCTCATCCTCTTCTCTTTTATCTTCATCTTGCTCACCGTTGACTTCTTCCCCTCCTTGCTCCTCTTGAAGTTCTTCTAGCTCCTCTTCGGCTTCCTCCCCTTCATTTCCGTCAGTGCGTTCCTCTTCTTCCTCATGTATTCCGTTCTGTTCGCCATTGTGGTTCTCCTCGTCCTCTTCTTCAGCATCAGCCTGATTCTGATCCTCCTCTTCAGTGTCTTCTTGCGTTCTGTCCCTGTTGCTGTCATCACACGTGGCTTTCCGGCTGTTCCTGCCGCTCCTTCGGTACATGTTGTTGTGATTGTTGTGCTCCAGCTCCTCGAGTGTGAGTTCAAACTGGAAGCGGTCATGCTGAAGGTGTCTGTCAGGGGGAGGCGAAGGCGACTGAGGCATGGTGTTGAGGTACCAGTCCCTGTTCTCCTCTAAGGTGTCCAGGATCTCCTGGGCGTCTGGGTGCACCAGGTCGGCCCAAGTCTCCCACAGAGGGTGAACAATGTAGTCAATGAAGCCGACCTTGAAAGGAGATAACAGCAAGGGGAAAAAACGTTTACCCAATTGAAGACATGCAAGGAAAGTACACCTTGATTTCTGTGTGTAGAGTTCACATTGATTAAGAAAACTGGTCCCATTTTGCTGACAAGACACACTGCATTCGATGTTCATGTCCTGTGGCGATGAGGCGACAGTTGCTCGCCCTCCTCCCGCCAAAAGACCAATGAAATTCATGCATGTGAAATTTCGAGCTGGTGAGACGTATGCACACATATGCAACACCGCCAGCGTCATATTGGTGTGAATATTTCACGTTACTCTGATGTGTATGCAACACGCAAACAACATGTAAAGTACATGATGTAGACCCGTCCCATAGGAATCACAATGTCAACCGTTATCAACGGGTGAACGTGTGAAGGACATGTTGACTGCTCATAAACAAAGCGTGAAATACGAGCTGTTAACACATGTTATGCACATTGTTTCAGTATTAATGATGCCTGACATGCATAAGCCTATTGGTTGTGTAAACATCACGTATTTCCGCGCTGTATGCACGTCATAGTAGTGAAATGTTCACACACATATGAGACATGAGACCTGGGGCCCGGGGACTGGGGTGTTACTTCTGCGGCCCAACACAGGGATCACTACTACAGGCAGAAAGCTGAACCCTGAATGAGCTCAACACACAGGTAGCAACTTGAGGTGAACACAACATATGGGATGCATTAGCAACGGAAGTTGAACATTTTTCAACTTCCTTGTGTTGCGTCTATGAGTATGAATTTCCTCAGTCGCTTGGCTAGAAGAGGGAAAGGATTGTCACCTCACATTTCCTGTGTGCAAGTTCCACAGGAAATTAATGAAGAACGCTGCCTCCTGTGTATCTAGTCCATTTTGATAGACACACAAGGCCATAGCATAACATTTTTGCAATATGATTATAAAAGTGAGGTTAAATGTTCATGTCTGTCTCTGAAAATCCAGATAAAGTTTTGATATCAAAGCCAGCAGGAGTTTAAACTAAATTTAGCATGTTGGTAGAATTGGAGTCTGTTTCCAGAGTCCTGTTAGGCTTGAAAAGCTTTGACTTATATTAAGAAGGTCAAAATGTTTCACAGTAAATGATTAAATGTATCCAAATGATGTTTAATAATGCATATGAATTTTGCTACAAACAGGATCCTTGTGGGAACATTTGACTGCATACAGTTTTAGCAGTACTAATGTTAATACCTCCTGACGTGCAGACGGTTCTGTCAGGACCTATGTGCAAATACTGGCTGGCAAGAATTTCTGGTAGGTCCATTCTATAACAGTGAAATGTTTTGATCAAAACCATTCAAGTCTTTTACATGTATGTGTTAGGAATCTGGGGTTTTTCTGTTATGTGGAGGTTTCTTCCTAAATTTCAGATTTCCACCAGAGGGCGCAATAGGACTAAGGCTGGCTTTACTAGAGGGTGGAGATGGGCAGGTGCTTTTTCCACATACCTGCAAACAATCAAACCGAGTTCCCAGTGTTGACGACTGAGTGCTAAACCTCGTAGTAAGTGTTAAACCAAGTGTTACCCCGTTTCTCTACTTTAAAATCAAAAATCAGAATGTACTTTATTGCTCCCCAAGGGGAAATTGCTTATTTGCTGACAAGCTACTCCCATCCAGTGTTAAATATTAGCAAATACATATAACAATAGAAATATAAAATATATAACACGAGTGTGACATTACAACTAATTTAAATATGACCTAAATATAAAGTAAATTAAATAAAGTATTTACAAGTATGTACATGGAAATATGTGACTATAAATCTATAAACCGAGTCCAGAGTAAACTCAGGGGTGTCATGTATTTTCTACATAGAACAATTTCATAGAATAATCAAGAAACTGTTACCATCAGGCTACGTGTTTGATGAGGGACTGATGTTCAGTATATTATCCTCCCTTTAAGAGTTTTCTAATCATAATATCACATCCTGAGTTTCTTCAAAATTATTTACATTTACGTTCTGAAGTCAAATGGCAGCAAAGAATATAGACATAGATTATGATCATGCACAAGTACAGAAAAGATGTAAATATTTACATAAACACAGAGTCAATAGGGCTAAATGCAAAGACACACTGTGTTTCTAAAGAATTTACACTTGTAAATACTTCACACTGCTTTGATCTAGCATATAAAATCCCACTGAAACAAATTAAACTATGTGGTTATTAAATAAAGAGCAAAAACAAGTTTAAGTTGCAGGAAAGTTGCACAAACTACTCGCCGCTTTAAATAAAAAAGTAACGTGATTCTCCACATAGCGACGCAGAGCAAACAAGACGGTGCTGTTAGCATGTTGTTCTCTTTAGAGTCAGATTTTTCTATAAGTCGTGAGAGGAGAGCTGCTGCCTCCTACTGGTACAAAGCAGCAAGATTCAAGCAAATCGTAAAGTGCAAAAAGTGCTGGAATCAGAAGACTTCACATCAGAAAAATCTGGCAATACATACTAGTGAGGAAGTTCAAACTGAGAGGAAACAGCCATGTGTCAACATGTGGTGGAAGATTGTGTCTGCAACTGTCAATATCAATAGATCTATCATCTGATAGAATGTTCAATATTCAATGCATAGAATATTCTAAGAGGCTCACATGAACAATCTCACCATCAACCAAAGGATTTCAGATTATCTCTTCTGGTAAGCCCAGAAGACTGGAAGAGAATTTTTCGAGTGAGCTAATCTTACATTGTTAGCGCTAGCGTTAGCTCAGCTGAAGTTTTACCTGACTCTTCTCCACAGAGGCAGTGTGTTTGTCGCACATGGCGCTGATCTCCATCCCCCTCTCTCGTTCTTTGTCGCCCTGTCGGAAGAACTCCTCCATAATCCTCTCCGTCCACTGCCTGTACAACGGTAGCTGTTTTGTTGGGTTACTCAGGTCGGCACAGTGGACCATGTTCTTCAGCACCTGCGAGATAAAAAAAAAAAACACTGAAAGTACTTGTAGAATGTATCTGTTTTTATTACATTTCCTTTAGATGAATGCACTGATACAGACAAAGGTTAAAGGCATTTCAGGCATCAAAATGGGCATGAAGAACATTTTCATGCCACCCTACCTGTATCCTCTCTGTGTAGTGATCTAGCAGCAAAACACCTGAACTCGTCACCTTCTTGGTTTCCACCATGGTCTTCAGATCAGCCAGCAGTGTCATGTGTTTAGACATGTCTGTGGCCAACACCTGCACACCAACAGAGTCAGTAAAATCTTACTCTTCTTTTCATTTTTTGGTTATTTGTATTTGACTTCCTATTGTAGCCCTTGTTCATTAAGAGCCCCTGTTTAGGACATAAAGGATTAAAAATGACCAATTAGTAGTGATTACAATTACAACCAGTTGACCAATACTGTCAATAATCTTCCTTTATGAAAAGTGCTCCTAATTATTGGAATTAATTGGAAATAATTTTAATTGACAAATGTGTGTTGGGTGTGGTTTTTTTGCCGAGACCCTGACCATATCGATGACGAGTTTGCGCAGGCTCTGCCGCTGCCTCTTGGTGAGGTTCTGGAAAATGTCGCAGTTCTCCTGATGCAGGAGCTTGAAGCCCACAGCCAGGTGGTGGTTCTCCAGGACTGACTCGTCGTTGTACATCAGCGCCAACTCTGAGTCTGATTCGGAAGAGGAGGAGAAGGGGGGACGTGAACACCAACGGGCCAAAATATGAGGCACGCTGCACATGCTGCGGTGCGCTCACTGGTGTTGATGAGGAACTGGTTGGAAACTCCGGGGTGGTCGACATCGTGGATAGCTGCAGCAAACAAAGCTGCGAGGATCTCCAGGTCGGTGAAGACGGCCTGGCGGGACAAAGAAAGAGAAGAACACAGAATGAGCTTCACTACCTGCGTTTTCAATTCACTTAATAGAAATACGGCAATTAAAAAAAAACAACTCACTTTTTGGAAAAAAAGTTTCAACTACAGATGTCAAATAAGTTGAATCCATAGGGTTATAAAAATAGTTTTGGGTTTTTCATTATAATTTAGTTATATTTTATTGCTGCTTTTGTTAACTTCAGTTAGTTCTATTACTTTTTTGATAGCTTTATTAGTTATTACTGGTAAAATATTGCTTAGATTTAGCTTAGTTTTTCTAACTATAGAGGTAGTTTTTTTCATACTTTGGATAAATTTAGTAGCAGAATTCCAAAAGGTCAAAGTATTGTATTGTGATTATGTATCTTCGACAGAAGATTTCCTTTTCAAAATATCTATACAATTATTGCTGAACAACTGATTCTGCTGTTGCCATTTTGCAAACTGGCATAAGAACCACCAAGTGGAGCATGGAGTGATGTAATTTGCCGACAGCTGACGTAAACTGCTTGTGTGAGGGGGGAAAAAATTCCATTTCACATCAGTTTGAAAGGCTAATAAATAGGTTAATAAACTGAGTAAATTTCAAATCGGTTTGAGCCAATGAACCTACATCCAGAGCAGGCGTGGAGAGGAGCACATGTGTGGACTGGGCGACATCTGCAGCATGGAGGCTGTTGTGGTAAGCTACGTTTCCATGGTAATGGTCCTCCAGGGTCATCACGTAAGTGACAAAAGTGTCAACAGGGATTCGAAATGTTTTCAGGAGCTCACGTTCCTGGCAAGGTAAACAAAGAAGGAGATAGATAAATAAACTGAGTTTTAAAAATCACAAAGATAGAGGAGTTTAGGAGACTCTGTTGCTTTTTACCTGAAAAATGGCGTACATGATGCAGCTGAGCGGCCTGTTGTTGGAGAACTCTGCTACTTTGAATATGTTGAAACTCCACTTGTTTAGATCCTCCAGTTCCTGTTCGACACATGACAAAGTCACAAAAAATTATTTCATCATCTGGACTTAAAACTCAGAAAAAAATAAATAGAAAATGTAGCGTCACACCACAGACGGTTTTAGAAGTTCTGCTTTTTCATGCCAGATATATGTGAACTTGAATCGTTTGTGCAATAAAGTGGCTCAGACCAGTGTCTCTTAAAGTGGGGATCAACAGGGAGCGCTGAGAGGGCCTCAGAAATTTGGAGGGAAGATGAGAAAAAAAATTTATGACATACATCTTTTTTTATCTTAAGCTTTTCGTCACACATATATATATATATATTTTAATAATAGTGCAAATAAATGGTTTAAATGTTATTTTCTGACTGGTTAGCAGTCAAATTCAACAAGCTGCCAAGAAATGGAAAAGTGGAGGACACGGCTGCAAAAAAAACATAAGAACTGTGGGAATAAAATAAATCACATGATTAATATAAAACATTACATATTTTCTCATAATCAAAAGAGGGAATTGTGATGAAAAATTGTATTATCTGGTAATAAAGTCCTAATATTTTATAGGATAAAAAAATTCCCACCACAGAACTCATGGCTATCTAAAAACCAACACTATGAGGCAGCATTTATGCCAAATAAATGTATTAATTGCCGAATAATGAATTTAAAAAAACATACTAAAGGCTGATGTTTCTTTACGTATTATGACGAACGGCACCTTGGCGAGCTCGTCCTCGTGGTCCGTGTTGACCCCAAAGCGAGGCATGGAGGCACTGGAGAGGCTGGAGCTGTGGGACAGTTTTCTCACTCCACTGATGTGACTCATGGGTTTGTCTTTGAGCGTCGGAGACGGGATTTCCACCTCGTTCTGCTTGTCTACAGAGGAACAAAAAAAACGGATTTGTAGCTAAAGAAACCACAGCAACTATGCAGTTTCTTTAGTTTCAAATGGTCGTAAACATGACGACAGGCATTTGGAATTGTGATCCGGCTCACCCAGAAAGGTGCTGGAGATGTATTCTGACACCTGGTTCCCTGAGCGACTCATCTCTGACAAGTGCGACAGTTCCCTGTTCAGCATCCTCTTAAACTGGAGCAGAATAAGAGCAGAACAAAGGGCAGTCTTAGTCAAATTGGTATTTTTATAACTTATAAAACGCATGTTGCTTTTTGATTTTTATGGGGCAAAGTGAGAATTGGGCAAATAGAAGCTATCAAGGATTTTGAGTTGGGTTGTGCAATAATGTTTGTTGTGTATTAGTTACATTTAAAAAATACATATACCAAAGACTTTATGGCAGTAAAACCAAATATTTACATACTCTATACAGACAAAACCTTAACCGTTTTTGTCAGCTTGATCAAACCTACACCAGAATCACAAGTTTCTTTTTTTCTTTCTGTTTCCTGTGTGATTTGGGTCAAAATCTCTGTTTCCTTCCAGACATTTCTCACAGTAATTTGCTGGAATTGTGGCCCTTTCCTTCTGACAGAATACTTTGATTATGTGTGTTGTCATACATGATACTCCAGTAGTTCAATTAGGAAATTAAGTTGCAACTTTCGCCACAGCGCAGTGAAAAACCTTTTCACCTCCTTGCGTGTGGTGGCGCTGCACCAGGAACTACTGAAGGAAGCAATAAAAACCTCAGAAGAAGACATGAACTTCCTTCTTTAGACAATGTTAACTAAAATGGAATAGCATCACATTTTAGTGGTTGTCGCTGGTAAAGGACAATGAGCCATTTCTCCCACTAGCAGTAGACTCACATGTTTGTTTAGGTTGTAGTTACCCAGACTGCATTACGCAATGTAGTCTACTTCCGGCTTTAGGAGCGGTCTCCAGTCCACTTGCATCCACATGTACATTTGAGCCACACCAAAGTTCACTTCAGCCAAACTGTGACACAGGTTTGCAGCAGTGACGTGTGGTGGGGTTCATAGCTGGTGAGGCACTGACTTAATCATAATGAGATTTACAAATATAAACCCCCTGCATGTTATTGTTTGCATAAAGAAATTTCGCACATGCGGACAATGCAGCTATGCGCAGACTCGTTGCCATAGCAACTGGCAACAATGCCAAAAGAACAACAAAAAAAAAAACACTCAAATATTTCCCACACAGAGCAGAACATTCAGTCTGTTGCAGTAGTTTGGTTTTGGGCTTAATGTTTATTTTATGATTATTATTAAGTGATTGTTGTGGTAAAAAGAGAAAACTATAAATACATCGCTGCTGTTGGCTAGACGTCTAGCTCGCTGTTACTGTCTCTTACTCTGCAGTTGTGGAGTCACAATGTCTGGGATCATGAGCGCCCCCTGCCATGAGGCAAGAGAACTGCCGGCCTCACCTCGAATCTGTTTGCCGTTTCTCATCGCTTCTCCCACATGAAACGCTTCACAAAATGACAAAAAAAACACTGTACATTATATACATAAGCTAAATTATGGAAAATCAGTTCATACATACATTATCCTTATGTAATTCATAAGGATAATTCTACGCTTTTTAGCCATTTTATTGGCAACATACAGACAGGAGGAACATGTTCCCATAGAACAGGCAGTACATTTAGCCAGAGGTTGATCAATCCCAGGCTCAGCTCAGCTCACTGCTGCCTCATCAGCTTCACTTCCGAGCATTTGAATGGGAAATTAAGAAAATTCAGCAATTTTGAAGAAAGAATAATCAGAATTGGTTAAGCTAAATGAAAAATAGGCACTTTATAGTACAAACTACAGGGTGAGTTAAATGATTAACTATTTTATTATTATATATTATTTTTTCATGATGACAGGTGAGACCTCTGCTGACCACACGTCACTGGTTTTTAGGTGGACCGGAGTTCATGTTTTTGGTCAGAGTTTGATTGCACTTCTCCAAACAAACCTGACTTTCTAGGCAGACAAATAGAGTTCTACATTTTGTTAAGGTCTAAATACTTTTGATTCCAAACACAGGCCCTACATTGACAGAAGAAGTCATCCTGTGGATGTGTAATCTACTGGGTCAGAGTCGTTTCCCTACCTTGTTGGAAGCCATTTCGCTGACGGAGCGGTGCGTCTGAATGGTCTCTAGCTGGTCCAAACACCAGTCCAGCTCCTCCAGTGTGTCCAGGGCCAGCTGTTGGTACTGCTGGTCTGAGAGTGTCCCCCTGGGGCTGACACACACTCCACCTAAAGGAGACCTCCTGGAAGCACAGCAGCTAATCTGATCAGAGAGAAGACTGCAGACTGGACTAATTACTGGCAGATTTTCAACAATCTACTTCAGTTCTGTATTAAAATACATCCACTGGCCGGATGGAATAGCATTAAAAATCAGTTTTAGTCAAATACTGCAATGTTTTTACATGTTAAACTTATCACTTTGACTTGACATTACATTAGGCAGATAATCTTTGAAAAAAATCAGGCTCCTCTGACTTCTCCCAATGGACCTATTGTTAGCTGAATTAATACATCACTCATTCAGAAACAACCAATCAGAGCCAAGAGGATTGGCAGTCAATCAAGCTCATGTATGCGCCGCTCACAACCTTTCCGTTTCTCTCTGATACACTACAGCTGATTGACCCCAACAGAGCCCACCATGAATGCTTAGGCTAGGCAGCGTGGCAACCGATAACTGTGGATAAACAGTTTTCCTGAAACTGTAACTTTTTCGACATTAACATATTTAGCAGCGCATACGCAAGTTTGATTGCATATACACTAAGATCCTCCTCCTGACTGATTGGTTGTTTTTGACCAGTAGAGATACCTTTCTTCAGACGGCAATAGCAGCTCTAGGAGAAGAACGATCTTTTCATAGATTATCTGTTTTATATTATACTGTCAAGACAAGAAATTGAAACATTTTGAACAAATATGTAAAAAAAAAAAAACCTTAAAATTATATACTGCAGTTTTAAATCATGTTGAAAAAATAATGAAAAATATATATGTAAGAAATTGTAGTAAAATTCCTTACTTGTACTCAAACATAAACAACACTGTGCTGGTTAACTGAAGAATAGGAGAGCGCCGTTGGCGCTGTTCTACATTAGAAGTATTTCTACAAGCTTGGAAAGACGCTCTGTCCCTTTTTGTCATACATCAACGTCTACCCCAAAGGAAGCCTATTTGTCAAATCTCTATGAATCATAAGGATAATTCTAAGCTTTTGCTCGATAGGCCCTTTGGTGTCATGACTCACTCAGAGTAGATCACCCCTAAAACAGACACAAATACATAGCTTTCAGAAAGTCCCGCTACGATTTGGAAGTAATAATATTCACCGATGTAAACCCTGACTTCTCACACAAATCAAATGGATTTGATTCTGGTTGGTCATCATTTCTCATCAAGCTGTAGCTGAATGAGGGATTTCTATTATTCCATTTTAATTAGTCTGTTGGATGAGATGTTATTAATATAATTAATAACAAAAAAAGTCAAATACCAACATAATTTATTGACTTGGTCTGTTTTTGGTTTGTAAAAACAACCATTGGATTGCCAGTTCCAATCGTACTTGTTTCTAAATGGTGTTTGCATGATCTCCATGCAACAATTGCTTTTATTAATATTGCAGAGTTTTACTCCATTTTTTAGCATTAAAGGGGCAGTATTATGTGTTTTCCAGTGACATAGTGCCAGTTGACACAACATGGCTCCTTTATTAACCCTTTAACAACGTTTTTACCAGCGTTGCAGTGAGAAGTATAGCTAACATAATGAGCTCAGCAGATGTTCAGTTCCACCAGCTGTTTGCTAATTTCTGCTGGCTAGTCTGAAGGAGCTGAGTGGGAGAGCTGCTCTTTGAATAGAAGCTTGGAAAGTTCAGCTCAGAGGTGGAGCTGCGCCTCGAAGGCGGAGCTACGTCCACCCAGGAATTTTGCACAGCTGAATGATGGCCAAGAGAGATCACATGATTTATCAAACATGCATGAAAGAATCGAGGCAAAACCCCAGGTATGTTTTTGATGAGACAATAATATAATACGATGTAGAGCTCATAAAAGTCATTTTTACATAATACTGCCCATTTAAAGGTATGTTTTAGTGATAAGAAGCGCTCAGAACCACAATCCAAATTTACAAAACGGGAAAATATTATAAGACATCTCTCAGTGCTCTGCTTTTACCTTAATGAGGTGATATTTGAGTGACAGAACATTTATATTTCATTTAAATTGTTTATTGTGTGAGCTGATAATTTAAGAGAAGTTTGGTTCCTACTTGACTATTGGTGTGGAGACATTGGCAAGGATGGTAAAGTTGCTCCGTACTGATCGCAGGCTGGCCAGTACCTAAAATCATCAGACAACATCACAATATCATGTATTCTGAAGAGGAAAAAA
The DNA here is from genome assembly GCA_903067055.1 of Poeciliopsis paucimaculata. Taxonomy (NCBI): domain Eukaryota; kingdom Metazoa; phylum Chordata; class Actinopteri; order Cyprinodontiformes; family Poeciliidae; genus Poeciliopsis; species Poeciliopsis paucimaculata. The sequence continues at coordinate 30,622 of CAEGAD010100492.1, read as the reverse complement.
GCAAATAAAATGTCTTGCAGCATTGGATTTTCACAACCAGTCATATTTTGTCAAACTCACTTGAGCAAAAGGTGTGACGATGAAGTCTTCTGCTGTGTGCCTAAAAGGAGGAGGGACAGTTGAAAAAAGTGACAAAGACAACAGAATTGATGGGAACACAGTACAATCTCTGGTGTGTTTGTCTTTTAAGCTCACCCTTCACTGGCGAGGGAAGAATTACGGGAGACGGCCTTGGGGGACATGTCGTAGTCTGAGTCAGATCTGTAGAGGAAGGACTCTCTTCTCTGGCCCTGAGGCAGTGAGGTGTTCAATGTGCGGCTTGGACTCTGGGAGCCCAGAGGAGTGTGAGCGGGAGACACTCCATTCTCTGCTTCGTTACTGAAGTAAAAAGAAAATACCAAGTCAAGCTTGGAAAGAAAGGATTGAGAAGATGTTTTTGGGGGGCCTGGCGGTTAAAGTATGCAGTACCTGTCTGTATCCGCTTGTGTGATGGAGATGCGAGGAGGGATGCGGAGAGGAAGCGTTGTGGGACGCGACATATTGCTCAGGATGTCGGGGGAACGGGTGCGATCTCGAGGGCGGAGCCAGCAGGGTACCTGACGAGACATTGATGGAAGCATTATGCTGTTTTAGTCTTGCTGGAAACTACACCAGGGTTGAAATCAACAATTACACAGTCCACCAATTTGCTCCCAAATTTCTAACTTTTGTTGCTTTATAGAGACGAGCAGAAAATCACCTTAGCCAAATATTTACATTTTAGCTCTATTTTAGAAACTTAAGATGCTAAAATGCTAAGTTGCATTACCTATTGGTATCTATTGAAAGTTAGGTCTGGACGATTATGGCTGAAAAATGTATCACAATATAAGATTTTCATATCAGGCAATATCAATTGTTGTCAGTAATTATAATTATTGATTAGTTTTTGTTTTAGGTATCTGAAATATTGCCAAACTGGTGTCGTGACCATTGTTTTATCAAGTTTTCTCTCCCTGTTATTGTTTTTAAATTTTGAGCAGACATGAGGCACGGTGGCGAAACCTGAAACTGCTGCTGCACAACAGGCTGTTGCTAGGTGACCGAAGAGTGAGTTAGTTGATGTCACCAACCTTGCTTAGGTTGAGCAGGTAAAGTCTTTGCTCTGCCTACATCTCCCAGAGAGCTGTGTGGTTATGGATCTATTTATTTTCTGAAATATCTATCACAATAGATATTGTAATTGAGTTATTGTCCAGGCCAAGCTAAAAGAGAGCTAAACCTAAGTTGTTAATTGAGGTTTGGCTCTATTTTAGCTGAAGCTTCAACTAAAATAAGCTAAGCTATTTCAGCCTAGATATAAAATAAGTATTGTTTTATAAACTTTGACCATGGCTTCAATTGAGTGTCCCTGACTCATCTCACCAGCTGAGATGCATGTCGGTATTTAAACGGTCAAAATGTACGTTTGTGTGCTCCCCCGTCATTTCACTTCATCACACTTTTAAGACGTGGGGTCTAAATAAATTTAAGATGATAGCTGTCAGAGGGTGAACAGGAGGGACAGGGGTGGCTGTCGGTAGCGCTTCACGGTTCCTTTAAGCTCCATGCCCTCCAGGCACGTTAATGTGACCGCTCCAGTCTCCCTGTACCTGAAGACTAGGAGACAGTCTTCTGGTCCGTCCTCTGCGCAGCTCGGCCCCCAGCGTGGCCCCGGACGTGTAGGATCGGCTGTAGCGAGACGACTCCGCCTTCTCCACAGCATCTGTTACGTCTAATTCATTCCCCTGTGAGACGAGAGGGACGTGAGGTGAGAAGGGAAGAGAGGCAGATCGTTGTGCAGCACAAAGTGAAAGCAATGAGAAATTAATTTGTTGCAAATATGAGCTGATTTGCCTAAAAGTGGGTAAAACTTCAACGGTAATGCATAAATTAGCAATGAATGAGTGTGTGAGTGAGAGAGTGACTGTGCATGTGTGAGGCCATGTAGGGGTGTGTGTGTGTGTGTGGGTGTGCGTGTGCATGTGTGTGTGTGTGTGAGAGAGAGACAGAAAGCCCCTCAACAGACTCAGTTCTAAGAGGCTGATCTGCACTGCAGCACCGTAGCAACAAAACACTAGGGGAATGGTAGCAGTTGCTAGGCAACAGTGCTGTGTTGCGTTTGATGTCGTCCAGACCCAGATGTGGATAGATGCTCTCAGCCACCCGCATGTACAGTGCGTGCAAACACACATACACACACACCCACAGACTCAGATACATATGGTCACCTGATTAGCATAATCAATGACTGAGCATTTGAATAATGCATGATTTAAAGTCACCTTTGAATAGAAGAAGGCTGATTTACACTCATTTAGCAGAAGCTCATTTATACAAGGGTGTGGGATAATAACTGTACTCCCCCTTGTGGTGAGGGATTGACAGAGCAACCAAATTCAACAGTAACGTCATCCAACAGTAACGAACAGCAGCATCTACAAAAATTACTCTTACAACTAGATACCAAATTTCCACTTCTTGTTTTGTTTATGTGTAAGGCAGAGTTATTACTGCAGCACAGCTAGCTCCTAACAGAGTCTAGAACAGGCTTGACAAGAATTGTTTCTTCACAGAGAGAGTTTTTATTTTTTCACAAGCTCTTAAGCAAGAATATGATACAAATGGTTATTTGAGAAATGATATATAGATAAGTAAATTGTAGTCATATTTAATTGAACCTCTAAGGGGCAAAGCATAACATTTTTTAAATTATTAATGAATTCTGTGTGGGATGCAAAATACACTTTATGTGCTTCTCTCTGGACCAGCTCCTTAAATTTCACCTTAGTAGCAACTTTCTGATTTTAATCTTCTGAGATCAAAAGTCCGTTTTTTGTTTTTTTTTCCAGTGGCCCTAGTCAGTAATGTTAAATTAATGTTTAATGTTATGATAGGGTTTTTTCTAATTCAGAATATTATGAAAAATGTAGCTCTTTATTTTACGGAAAGACAGTCCACGCTTTTGATACAAGAAAATGAGAAAACGGACATTCATCAATTAATTGAAAGTTGACCGACAAGATCAGTCAACTTTAGTCATTAATCGATAACTTGAATCCCTGGTGTGCAACTAATAATTTTACAACATTTCTCATTGTAAATTGATTAGTATTCACGTTACTTTAAGTTTCTGCCAAATAAACATATCAGATAAAATATACATTAAAAATTAATGCTTTTTGAAATCAACAGACCTTATCTCGGAGGGGCTACCATGAAAGTTTATCACTGCTCTGTGAAATACAAACCCCCATACTAAATCATAAAGAGGATGCTCATGGTTGTCTATAGCTTTCCTGGTTTTATGTAAATCCTTCTTTGCATCGTCATCAGACTTCAGAGTCATCTGAGTCTTTCTGTGGGTGGCAGGGCTCTGACTTGTGCTGGAGTAGACAGAGTGAAAAGGAATGGTGAGAGTACAGATTCCTGTGGTACTCCTGTGATGCTAAACACTTGGCAACACACTTGACCCGCCAATCTCACAAACTCCGATCCATTTGTCAGGTAGTGATGGTTCAGGCGATCATTGAGGCCTCCACCTGTGTCTTCTCTAGTTTTTGACCAAGCAGATAAGTCTGAATTGCGTTAAATGCACTATCAGAGAATCAGAGAACATGATCCTCAGTGTTGCCTGCTTTGTCCGGATGACAGTGGGTTTGTTGAAACAGGTGTATGATGGCGTCTTCAACCCCAACTCCACAGCAGTAACCAAACTGCAGGAGGTTCAGACATGACTGCAGGGGACCAACAGGAGTCTCGCCAGGATCTTAATGATGCGGGATGTCAGGGCAATAGTCTTTAGTCATTTAATGGCTGATGGGTGAGTATTCGAAGGCACAAGGCAAATGTAAAATATATTAGCAAAACTTCTTCCTGCTTCACACCATTCAGTAGCAGAGCAAACAATTGTCCAAAAAAGTAATTTCTCTGGCAGAAAAAGAGAAATCAGTCTTTAAAAAAAGAGAGAACTTACCAGAATTTAAGGAACAGAGCTTCTCCAACAAAGCAGTGCTATTCTAGAACGTATATATGATCTTATGTTATCTTTTTATTTATTTATTTTTGTATAAGATTTCTGGTTGTTTTTTGGTTGTTTTTTTTTTGTTAAACTAAAAGGCTTTTTATAGTTAATAAAAATTACATTGTAGCTTTCTCAATTGCAACTGAATCAAACAGCCTGTCAATGACAACTGGGATTGTAGGCGACGAGTGACTTAGAGGCAGTACTATGATTTTGTTTAGGCACTAGTGCCATTTTATAGCACAATCAAGTAAATATGTCACCTTCAGTTGTTACCGAAATGTTATATTAAAATGTTATATATCGAATAAGACTGTTAGAAAATTTGACTTCATAATATGATGCCTTGAAATTGGGCCCCTAACTCTTTAACAACTCCAACTCTTTCTCAAACTGCACCTCCAGGAAGTCATCACAACATCACTCCTTTATTAATGATTTTACCAGCAATGCACTGAGAAGTTGCTTGTATACTGAACTCGGGCAGTTCTTCCAGGTGTTTTCTAATTGCTCCTGACTAGTCTGAAGGAACTGAGTGGAGGAGGGCTGCTCAGTGAGGCGGAAGCTCTGAAGCTTGGAAACTACAGCTCCGAGGAGGAGATGTGCCTCAAAAGCGGTACTAAGTCCAACCAGGTGTTTTGCACAGCTGAATGGTTGCCAAGAAAACGGCCTGTATTTTTACAGGCCATTTTATCAAGTTGGATGAAAATGCTGACTTGGACTCTACACAACATTCAGTCATTGAACCATCACACATTATTTTATAGCCCCAGCTGGACTGATAGAAGCCAGGCTTTCACAAAATCAACACCACAGAACCCTCTGACCAACACAAGTGGGAAACGTGGGTGAAATGTCTCGCCCCAGGACACAACAACTCGATGGACAAGCAGGGGAAGGAACCGGCAACCCACCTGAGGCAAAAACTACAAATCACATTTCTTCCACCCTATTTCCTTGTAGGTTTTTCTTAAATAGTTATCATTTTTTTAGGATAACACAATGAAACTGTTATAACTATATTACTGTGATAGGCCTAATTTCACCTTACCCTATGAACTCAGCTCTTTTCTTATTTATGATTCTTTTCTAGTTAAATACTCTGCAGCCATGTATTACGGTTTCCAAAATATGAGCTGATACTTTACAGTGAAAATGAGAGAGGTAACTAGTTGTAATATACACTTTTTTAAATAATATTGATTAATGAAATCCTTATTGCAGAAGGCCTACAAATCAGTCTGTCCCTTTATTGTTCTATTGTTGTTGTATTGTTCTATTGTTGGCTCGATGAATATCCAGGACAGATGGAAACGGTGTACATGAATAAATTCTCCCACTGTACAGAACCTTGCTCTGCTTTTATCCATTAGTTAAGAACATTTGAAGGTCAACAATGTCAATTGTAGATGTGACTCCTGATTACACACACAACAGAATCTTCACTGTTGTGCAGCTTGCTGATACAGGAAGGTAGTTTTTCTTGCTAGATAACTTTTCACTAAATATAAATAAAAGTCACACAATTTGAGCGCTAAATGTCCACAACCCAGCTGTTCTGGCAGCCAGAATCTCCAAACAATACATTTTTTGAACTTATTGTTTATGTTACCTGTCTCACCTCTTCTCCAGTCACCGACAGCACGCTTCGGCTCTTCTTCATTCTGATTGGCTCGTTCTGGGCCCCAGGGCGGAGCGTTCCGGAACCCAGGCAGCAGAGCAGGTGGAGAGCCAGGACCGGAGAGATCAGAGGTCACCGCAAAGCTCGAACCGGGGTCAGACCGGGTCAAAACCGGCCCCCATTGGAGCTGAGTCAGCCCAGCTAACAGTAGCGCCTGCACTGTCTCCACAGTCCAACTCTTTAGATGGATCAAATCAGGCGTATTTCTGCTGTAAAACAGTAAAGGGGCATCTATCTACCCCTCAGAGGCTCCAAGGTGCAAAAAATGTGGGCTTTTTACCCCAAAGCCAAAATTAGAGGAAAGGGAATTAAAAATAATTGTCATCCCGTTAGATGAGGCTGTGGAACATCCAGATAAAAATTCCAAATGACGCCACTAAAGGTACCATCATCGCCTGAGATTCTTCTCGGCACGTATCCGGCTCGGAGAGTGGATCACATGATGGCTGCGGTAAATGAATCCTGCCAGCCAGTCATTTTCCAAACCATCCAGAATCCAGGAGAACCTTAAAAACTCTGCATCAGGTCTGTAACGTCTCTCAGGTTGGCTTTCCGTAATAGGACCGGTCACTTGGATCCAATCTCGGCTGGGCAAGTCTCTCTGGATATTGCTGCCTCATCTGGGACATCAAATTTCAAACTCCTGATTTGGTTTGACGAAAGACATCCTTCTCCTTAGGAATAGCAAAACAAAACAAAAAATAGGAGTTAGCATGCAAATAGAGCTAATAAACTGGTTTTATCTTTATGTTTTTATTAATCAATAGTATAGCTACTCTTCTGCTTTCATACAGTAAAATATTTTCTATAACATACAAGATAAAGCTTCTCTCCACTCAACTTGTACAGCATCAAGATTTAGACTACTGGTGGAGTGTTTTTGTTAAATTAAAGTACTTGAAGGAAAGGCAGCAGGAAGTCCTTTGTTTTCTTTCAACCTCTCTTTACAAGATCTTTTTTCAGTTTCTCATATGGATCAGTTTCATGATCCAGAAATCCAGAACGCTGCTGTTGGTGTTCTCACTAAAACCAGGAAGACAGAGCACATCTCCCCCAGTTCTTAAGTCCTTATAATGTCACTCAGAGACTAGACTTTAAAATACATCTGTTAGTTTGTAAATTACTGTACTGTTTGGTACCAAAATACATTAAAGATCTGCTGATGTTTAATCAGCAGATCTTTAATGCTGATTAAAGATCTGCATTAAAGATCTTTAATGCAGATCTTTAATGCAGATCTTTTGAAAAAATGTAATGGTTATTGCTTGTTCCATAATTTGTTGCTGTACTATGTTTTTATGCTGTAAAGCACTTTTGGTGCTGAAATATGCTACATAATCTTAACTTGGCCAAATGCTATATTTTGAAACATTCATGTCAGTTTTTGTAAACTGGTTGTTTCATTATATGTCAAAATTTGGACTTTATTATTTCTTCAACCTTTTGCCCTTGTCTTATCTTAATCGAAAAAGGGAAGAAGTCCAATTACATTCACCTCAAGTACTTGGGATTATGAAAAAAATATTGGGATTTTTCCACTAGGCTGTTGGTCATATTAAGAATAATCTGTGGACATTTTCATTTCTGCACTAAATTTTACAGAAATGCAGCGGCAAGTCCCTAATTTGCTTGGTGAAAGTAGATGCATTTCCATTACAAATGTGTGAAAAACAAAGTCGATATTTGTTCATCTCCAAAAAAAAAAATACAATTTAGTCATTTCCATTAATAAGAAACACAATTTAAATCACACATAAATAAATGTCTTCATGCCACAAGTTATTTAAAAGTATAGTGCGCCAATATCCTCCTACCACTTCCTCTTTTCGTCTTTGTGGTTTGCGTCAGTGGCAACATTTGGTTGTTGATTAAGTGCATTAAAAAAAGTGTCTCCATTGCAGTTATATAGAACAAACACATTTTGATATGGCTATTAAAACCACATCTTGGAGCTTAGATGTTTTTTTGTTTGTTGGTGTGTTTGTTTTTTAAGTAGGCGTGTTTCCATTGAGCAAGTGCTTTTTTAAATGCCTAATTGGGCGATGATACCGATGTGTTTCCATTATAAATGTGTACAAAACTTTGTCAATATTCTCTAATGTCTAAAAAACACAATTTCACAATTGCGGTGTTTCTATTAAATTACAAAACGCTATTAAAATTACACGTGAATAAGTTTGTTCAAGAAATATCTTAAAACATGCTGCGCCATCCTCCTCCTACCACTTCCGGTCGCCGTCGTCTTCTTCGTGGATTACTCCGATGGCAACATCCGGTTATTGATAAGGTGCAAAAAATGTGTTTTCAATGCAGTTTTGCGAAATAGGCTAAATCACTTTCTATACAACCAATAAAAACGAGTTTGTTTTTCTTTCGTTCTTTTTTAATTGTTTCCATTAAGCGAATTTACTTTGGAAATGTCAAATGGCGCAATGGAAACTGCGCTTACTGTGAACTTAGGAAAATGTTCTAGACTGTTCTAGATGTTCTAAATGTTCTAATAGTGGGATTTTTCAGACTAATTCTGAGGATATACTGCAACACCAGAGTTCTCTGATGTTATATAATTACTCCGAGCAATCCGCGTTGACCTAATTCCATTGGATGGGACAGATTCAGCATATCGCGGTGCTTCCGATAAAAGACACATAGTGGTAGAGACGACTTTAACCGGGGTCACAGAGTACACACCCTCCCAGTAAAAAAAAAAAAAAAAAGGGGGTGGATTTGGGGTGTCGGGGGGTCTTCACAGCAGAGTCAGTGGAGATGCACAGAGCGATAACAGGTCTGAGGAGAAATCAACAAATGCATAGTGACACAGTGACATATATATGGACAGACAACAGGGAAAACGAGCACATACTGGCATACACACACTTCCATCTCCAGCAGCTTATAAAACCAAGCGGCGCTGCATCAACATGCACCTCGACCACCAACCTGCTGTTCTGTTACCAAACACTCAAGCGTGAATGAGAAACAAAAAAAAAAAAAAAAAATCGACCGTGCATACATGAGGGGGGGCTGTCCTGCTTTCATGTCTGCACACATACAGCAACAACAAGAGGTGTGTGTGTATGTGTGTGTGTGTGTGTGTGTGTGTGTGTGTGTGTGTCAGAAAGCCACACATACAACCCCACACACGCGCAGGCTGCAGGGTGCAGGAACAATAATAATGGGGGGAGGAAACGCTCACCTTGATCGCCTGAAGATCAATGGGAAGAAGGGCTGGGCCTTGTCTTGCTTTTACTTGTCTCCTTCAGTCTCTGTCTCCTGCTCGTCCGCCTGTCTGTCTGCAGACATTGCAGTGTATCACCACGGAGGAAGAGAGGGAGAGAAAGACAGAGAGAGAGAGAAAGAGAGAGAGAGAGAAACCACTCTCCGTTCTCATGAATATCCGCGGCTTCGCCAGCTTCTCTCCTCCCTCCCTATCTCTCTCCACTCTCCCCTGCCACAGTGGTCTCCCCCAGCCCATCCACATCCACCCTCCACCCTCCCGCTCAGTGTTGTCCATTAATCCCACACAACAGTCTCCGCTCCTCCTCTCTCCATCGTTATACCCCGCTGTTTCCCTTGTTTGTTTGTTTTTGTTTCCCCTCTTTCTTTTAAAAGGCAGAACATGTTTTTTTTCCCTTTTCATCAGCAGCCGTCCTATCTGGATAACCAGTCACCTTCCGTCACACTCACACAAAGAGCAGGTTTTTATTGACACACTACCCATATATAAAAGAAGAAGAAAAACAATGAGCATCCATGTCTCCTGGCAGCCTGTTCTGTGTCCTTTCAGAGCCATTCAAGGACATGCGGTGTGTCGCTCTCAAGCCCCAACTTACAGGAATCACAGTCTTTTTGTTTGACCATTTAGCAGGAAATATGGATGTGGAATTAAAGGTGCGAGGTGAAATACAGAACAGGAGGATTTAAGCATAAATGCTCACAGCTACCCAATTGCAAGCCCTTTACTTCTGCATGTAAATTAGGAGGGGGCGTTTATTGTATTATTTATCATTTGTCGTGACAAATTTCTTATCATGATGATACATTTGTTCTCTGATATTATATCAGTTTTAAACATTTAATGATGTTTAAAACTGATCCATACTGCCGGGATTGTTAGTTTGACTATTTTCTGCAGTTTGATAAAAGCATCAATAAATACCAATAAATCTGAAAATTGCAACACAAATCACAATTCGTTACGTGACTCGCCGTGTCCTAATGAAGCCCATTTCTAATGGGAATGTTTTTCAAGGAGTATTTGTACTCGTGGGACAGTGATTGTTGTGACACACCCTCACAGTCAAACCTTAAAAAAAAAGAGTAACAAGTGGTTCTTATAGTCACTTTAAGACTATAAAGTCTTACTAGTTTGGTACTATTGCGATATTGGTTATCGCAATAGTACCGCAAAATATCGTGACAAAACTAATGTGAATTTCAGCCGCCCATCTTTTATTTCTGTTACATCAGAGGACATATATTACTATATTTTAATGGTAAAGTAAGCATGCATTAAAATCAGAAAGCTGGACCTTAACAAAAGTATTTTTTTCATTTCCAACAAATCAATACAAAAAATACACAAAACAGAATACCCCTAAATAAATATACACAATAAACACAATGTTTTGCAACATAAGTCTCAGTCATTTTAGTTATTTGTCTGAAAAGGTATAGATACATATATAGCAGTATACCCTTATATTCCACTGAAACGTCTGACAATATCCCACATTATTATCTTTATATCCTTCACCTTCCACATAATTATTTAGAAATATATTTTGTACCTTTTATTGAACATATTTATGCTTGCACATTGCTCTGTTTCATACTGCTTGACTTTATTCATGTTTTGTCAGTTTACACTTTATGGGATTTTACAGGGAATAGACGGAAACATAGTGGGAAATCATTGTGAAATGGCTTAAGTAAGGGAATGTATTTTACTTCACAAATGTGTGTGTTAGTAGCTATGGGAAAGCTATTGTTTTTGACTCTTAAGTTTGTTGGTCACCTTTCTTGTTTTCTTGTGTTTACTGTGAACCTGTTTCTAACTTCAAATCAAACATAGTAATTTAGATAAGTCCTTATTTCATGTGATCGAATATAAATTTGTTGCCATCTGACATGATTTTTCAGGATTTTTTAAACCAGATTCAATAGCTGAGGTCCCAGAGTGGAAATATCAACCTGGATATATTTCTATGAAAGCCTGAAGGGAAGCAGATGGGAAACTTGGACATAAATGGTCAATCCAGCAAGTGGTGGCTCTTTCCTGGGTCTCAAGTCGCAAACATGTATTACCATGTATTAATGAACAGAACAAGACAACCCATGAACATAATCTTTTTAATTCAATAATCTGATAGAGCGAATAGAAAAATAGACCAATCCATACTTGGCCATATTTCCAAATCTACATTAACCTTTGTAATATTGAACATGGTAGAAAGGCTATAGTCTATCTTCAGTAGCTTTAATAAAACACACCATTTGACAATGCACAAACACGTTCTGATGTGTACACTGAAAATGCCACACGCCTTCTCAAAAGTACAGAATAAATGAAATGTGAAAAAACAAAATACTTTGCAAATAATTTCAAGTGCTGTGAATACAACTTGAAACTGTTTGTTTTAAATTAGATTTTTGATTAAAAGAAATATTGAGACATAACACCTTCATCAAAGTTACAGTTTTGTTGTATAGTACATACAGTAACTCCTTCATCTTTTAGACACACTGAAAACATAGACAGCTACTTAACGATGATCGAGTTCGGTTTTCATTTTCTAATCTTCTTCCTCCTTTAAGTCAGGCACCCACAGGCCTGGGTCAATGCATCTCTGCAGGTGGTACCTTCCCTCCTGTTAAACAAGGTCAAAAATTACAGGGGGAAACAGTTTAGTTAATGAAACTAATTATTTCTTAAAGAGATACCAGCTCACCTCGGGGTTCAGCTTGTTCATCACATACTGCAGCATCTCTGTGTTTTTCTCATCAAAACTCCTCTGCATTTCCTGCAAGACATGAGACGCCAAAGTACTGAGGAAGCAAGAGGCCTTATGCGGAGAGAAAACTTTATCCATGTGTACGGACTGCTGAAATTCTTACTATGCTACGTTTAAAATCTCAGAATGCGATCAGATAAATAAGCTCTTCAGTTTTCTTTGTTTTGGAGGAGGCCGCACTTCGGCGCGTAAGAGCATGATGTATAAACTGACTGTTCTCCTGAAACGCATCATTCAGGACCTTGAATGCAGGGCCATTACAAATAATGGCCCTGCAACTAACGATTATTTCAGGGCTGTTGTAAACAAATATTTTAGTTGAGTAATTTATCGATTATTCTTACGATTAATCGAGTATTAAACATTGGTAAATGTAACATAACAGAAGCGTTACTATCAGATATCAATATCGGTCCAGTTTTTCACATAATTATAGACAAGCTTTTTTTAAAATATTTTATCTTAAATGCAAAATGTGTATTTTTTTTGTACAGCTTTGTCTTACAGCTCGGATTATGTTCTTTCAAGAAATGGCCTCTTTGAGTATGTATACTCCAGTTAATGATTAATCAATCACTGAATTAGTTGACAATTATTTTAATAACTGATTAATCAGGATGGACCCGATTAATCGCTCATTAAGTTAGTTGGTGATTATTTCACTAACTGATTAATCAGGATGAATCCGATTAATCGCTTATTCAGTAACTGAAATTCATGATGTATTGATAAAATCTCCTTGTGAAGTCTGCATGCCTCTATACGATTTACCTTAGGCAGTGACTCATAGACCTCTACCGGGTCTAACCCCCCAGGACCCAGTCTCTCCTGCCTCTCCTCCTCCTCCAGCTCCTTCATAGTGCCTTCCATCCGAGCCTGCGCACACCTGCGGACCCTCTCCTTCAGCAGCTCCAGCTCTCGATCAAAAGCATTCTGGTACGATTTATGTGCAGTCTGACGAGAACATAAAACAACACGATAAAAAAAACCCCCTCCAAACAATCCTTAAACTTTTTCCTTCGACTACGTCTTACGAACCTTGATGTTTGAGAAGAACTGTCTGAAGCAGCTTCTTGGGTCGACGTTCAGAGTCCGAGCTAAATCCAAGATGAACTGCATGACGATGGCTTGGTGTGCAACCTGTTCCAGGAGGACATGTTTCTACAAGGACGTGCATCACTCAGTGAGGCTCGGCTGCCGTTGAAAGAGCTCAACTCTTTCAACGGCACTCACCTCATCTATCTCGAAGTCAATGCAGAGGACGACGAGGTAATTAGCACTCTCTTCACACACCAGATGTGGGTTGTCTGACAGATACTTCTGGCTGTCGTCCCACGCTGCAGCATACCTGGTACACCACATAAACCGAGCATCAACATAGAAAGTTAAACGTCCTTTTGCAAAACTAGCCGTATGGAGGGAAGAAGAGCCGTCAATATCAATTTTCAAGTCATGCCATTGATTCTTTGATGGATTTAGGTCCAGAATTTTATTGGGCTATTCTAACAGATCAGCGTACTTTGCTCTGAACCTTTGCATTGTGGCTCTAGCTGTAACTTTACGGTCAATGTCATGCTGAAAGCATTAGACCAAACTCTTTTGCAATCTTTAACAGGTTTGAAGTGGGATCTTAGTGTTAGAACTTTCTTCCACAAGTTTCCTGCATGACAATTTTGTTTTCTACTCCATCAAGGAGCCATTTGCCACTAATTGAGTATCCTTTTATTAAAGTCATAATAAAACCATTAATAGAATTGTCAGAAGAAAATATTATATTAAAGCAGAACAGATTATCCACTGTTACTATCTGAAGAGAAGCAAACAAAGTATAGGTGTCCAATGAATATGTCAGTAATCGATTAATCAGATTAATAAATCACTGAATTAGTTGATTATTTCAGTAATGAAACAATCAGGATGAATCCAAAATATAGGTGTTGAAATGAGATATCAACAATGGCATGAAACAGGAAATGAAAAAAACATTTTAAAAAAACTGTTTTTGTTTTTTTTGACGTTTTCATTGACGAGAAAAATAAAATGGTTCACACACAAAGACCTGAACAGGAAGAGAGCGGAAACGACAAACAACAAAGGAATCTTCAAAAAACAAATAAACCTTACCAAAGTGTTTCATTTCCTTGGCATACTTCTCCACAAACGTCTTGTGCTTCTCTACCTTTTCCTGTTGTGTTTCTTTTTTAATTTCAGGTTGAATGTTGAGAACACTCTACAAAAAAAGAGAAAAAAAACCCGAGAAAAGTCAAGAGAGGATTCTGACAAATCGACAGCCACGACATTCATAACAATAAAGTATCTAATTCATCAAATCATTTTTGAAAAACATCAAAATGCTCAGTTAGCTGGAATAAAAATTGCAGCAAGAACATGACGGTCTATCCAGGGAAAAAAATTGATGCAATCGCAGTTCCTAGTACTGGGAGATCTGAATCAATTCAAAATGCTTCTACATCGGTCTTAAAATATAGCTGCATTGTTTGTCTTTCTCCAATGTTTGTGAGTAAGCTGCATATAATGTTATGGGTCCACTCAGATACCATAGAAGTTCCGTCTCACCCAACATATATATTTTGAGTAATACTTTGATAGTTTCTTATTTAAGAAAAAATCTGAAATTAAGTTAACTTAAAATCAGAAATTAAGTTAATTTCAGTATTAACTTAATACTGAAATTTAAGTTACAGAAACTTAGACAATTGTTTTATAGGGGTATTACGTGCTTTCCAGGAACATACTGGCATTTTATAGCATAATCTAGCAACTATGTCACCTTCAGTTGTTATAAAAATACTACAAATATCTAATATGACTTAAAAGAAATTTTACTTCCTATTTTAATGCCTTAGAATTGGGCCTGTGTCTCTTTAAAAACTCCTGCTCTTTCTGAAACTCTGCCTTCAGGAAGTCATTACAATATGGCTCCTCTATTAACTCTACTAATGTTTTTACCAGCGTTTCACTGAGTTCCAACTGCTGCTGGCTAGTCTGAAGGAGCTGAGAAGAGGCATCGCAGGGAATGCTGCTCTGTAATATGGAAGCTTGTTTTTGATGAGGGAATAACATTATAGCATGATATAAAGCTCAAAAAAGTAAATTTTACATGATAATGCACCTTTACATAAATGCTCAGTGTGTTTACGCTGCCTATTCCTCTTCTCAGTCACGTAATTTAAACCGAATCTCTAGACCGTTTGAATAGAAAAAATGGTTTCTGAATCGAATCGTGACCCTAAAAATCGGAACCAAATCCCTAGACACTGAAAGATGTGTATCTCTATCTACCAGAAACTAATACAGGAAGAAAGACCATAAAAAAAATGTCTGTGCTCCCCAAGTTTTCACGTTTTCAATTATGTCAACTTTAATCTAAATATCCCAGGCCTGAATAAAAGATGTCTACTAGAAGAACAAAATACAGCTATGATAAAATTAACAATAATTCAATCAAAAAACACAAAGTAGTTTTAAAGCTCCAAAATGGTTTTCACCACTTTGACATTTCAGCCTCAGAGCAGCAATAAATGAATTTGTGTAACCCCTTTAAAATTTGTGTGGAATAAATAAACTGCAGACGTTGTGATCCTTTACACTCCCTTACCTTGCTAAAACCTTCTCTGCAGATGGTGTCTACGTTCCAAGGGTAGTTTCTTTTCATCTCGCCGATGTTCCTCCAGGAGCCCCAGAAAGAACTTTTCATCCTTCTCAAGTTTTTTTACCTCAGCCTGGACTTTCTTCAGCTCGGCTTCTCGTTCCTCATCTTCCTCTTCCCGCTTCACCTGCTCTTCCAGGGATCCGAGTCGTCGCCGGGCTTCCTGAAGCAGCTTTCGGCATTCCGCAAAGCTGCTTTCCAGATCTTCAGCCCTCTGCTGAAATTTGGCCGTCTTATCCAGCCTGGCCTTTGGCACACACAGATGAAAGTGAGACATATGGAAAAGTGGTGATATAGAGGCAATACAACATAGTTAGAGAAAGCAAAAATGGAACATATAAACATAAAACAAGAAGACCTTGCGAAGAGTAAGAATAAAATGGTAGGTTTTATTCAAAGTCAAACTGAAAAATACAAGATTTCAGCAAAACCTATGAGAAAATAATCAGAAAATACAGAAATTGTAATGTATTTAACAGACTACGTTTATGAAGAAAACTTAAATTCATCCATATTTTCCATAGTTCCATGAACAGATAAATCTTTTACTAGTGTTGTCTGGACTTTCCCACATGTAGGAAAGTTTTTAAGATTCTACAAACATCAAACGTTCCAAAACAGGAAGAGCAACAAAGACGGGGAACGTCAGGGGAATACTAGAGGTGTGCTTTCTCTTTCACTTACAAAGTCATGTGACAACAAGATAACGTCAACAGCTTAAGCTGATTATGTAGATCCAGAGCTGATAAAAGAAGCAAGATCACTACTGTTGCTATTCTCAACCTGACAGTCATAAATGTGTTTTACACCTATTTCAGTTTCTTTGCAATTTTTAGGTTTTAATCTAAATTTTTCTAGATTTTACTTCTCTGAGCTCTTAATTTCGTGCAATTTCAAATGTAAAATTTTAAATATTTGTGCAAAATCTCTCCTTGAAAGAAAGAAAGGAAAAATCACACGTCAGATTTTACATGGTACTGGAATACTATTTGCTTAATTATTGTAAAAGAGGATTGAAATGCACAGCTAATATAAATTTAAGAAAACAATCTAATCAGAAGTTTGTACAGATTACAAAACCTTGCAAAGAAGGTTTTGTAATCTGTACTGTTATTCTTAGGCTAAAATGTTAAGTTTTATGCATTACCTAGAACGCACAGTTTCTAAACTGCATCTTCTTGTAAATTGTTTGCCAAGAAAGCACTCATGGAAATAATAATAATTCATTAGCGCTTTACAACTTGTAAGTAAAGTTACAAACAGAGCACCAAGTACAGCAAACTAAATCATTCTGGAAGAACACTTAATGATGTTTAAAAAAAAAACATAAGAAAAGGAGAAAGCTATGGCAACTAGAAAACATTTCACGCCTTGTTCAGCTGTTTGGCTGAGAATAATTCAAATTTGGAGTCATATTTGATCTACTAGATCAATTTCTATCTTATTGTGGGGGATTATGCTGGAAAAGCTCTCTTTAGCAGTACTAATAATGCATCTGTATTCTGTTTAAACACTATTTAATTTGCTAACATTTACAGAGCACTGTAAAAGAAAATTAAACAATACAATTGATAGCTGTTTTTGAGTTGTTTTTATTGTTTTCTCTCTGCCCCCCCTCCCCAACATTTTAGCCTCATCTATAGGGCTTACAGATCTCTGCACAACACCTGTTCAAACTCGCGCGACATGTACCGTCTAGTAAAAACTAACCAGTACTGGGACTCCAACCTTCACAGCTAGAACAACTGTCTCTGCTGACCCGGTGTCTCATTCTGAACAAGCTCGGCGTGTCCACGAACGGACTGGTCACGTCCTCGTCGTCGGAGACATAGATGTGGTCCCACACGCCGTAGTCGATGCTCATCTTCCACCTCTCTGTTTCAGAGTATAAACTCTGGGGGAATGGAAACACCAAACCACAAGCGCACTAAAACGGTCTGTCTGAGCAGATAGAGTAGAAACAGTTAGCTTAATCCGCTTACACGCTCGCGCACAGACTCGGTTAAGTCGGGCGAACACATCAAAGCAGTTCAACGGAATTCCATTTAAAGTAACGACCGCGAGGGTCTTGTTCTTCTTCTTCTTCTTCTTCTTTTTTCTTCTTCTTCTTCTTCATATTTAAAGTGGAGCACAACAACATCAGTTCAAGGTGCATATCGCCACCTGGTTTAGATGTATGGCAAAATATAATCCACTTGAAGCTAAATTAAATAAAAAATAAATCCAATATAGCAATTATGTTCCAACTTAAGGTTCATAACCATCAATAATATATTTTTAAATAAATATAATTCTCTGTTTTAAATTATTTCGGAATGTGGTGGATCTTCATTCCATCAAATCAAAATCAAATCAAATTTTATTTGTATTGCACATTTCAGCAGCAAGGCATTTCAAAGTGCTTTACATAATAAACACAAAAATACAAAGTCATTCAACATACAATCAACAATCAAAAACTACATTAAGTCAAGTGCCATAACACAGCAAATAAAACATTTTTAATATTTAACCTACAAAACTCAGTTAAATGTGATGTTTAACCTACAAAACTCAGTTAAATGTGATCCTGCTCCTTTATGTATTACATTCAGCACAGTCATAAAGGACAGGACTCTGAGTCAGGTTATAGTGTTATTTTCCATCAAGGACAGAACCTATGTTCTGATGACTGAATGTGAGCATTCACTTCGTCTTTAAAAAAATCGGTTTGGGGACAAAAGTTGTACGAACTCTTTTGTAGAGCCAAAGAAATCACAAAATTGATCTTGAACAAACTTCATTCATGCTCAGATGTAAACACTTTTACTATTTTGATGACTGAAGTACTTCACATGTCATCATGTTAACCAAATAATCTTTTGATTAAGCAGACTCCACCCTGGATATGGTCCAAAATCCAATCCTTACACAGCTGTTATAATAACCTGTTTAAATGATTTTATAAAACTTAAATGCTCTTAAAATTAACGCTCTTTTCTCCAGCATTTTGAGAATTCCCTTTGAATCATTATATTTTAAGTTTGTTTATGTCACCACTTATTTTCATTTTGATTTATTAGTTAGAGGTTAGTTGTTAATGATTTTTTAATGACTTGATGCTATATAATCATTCAATTTCAAACTGAATGAACACATTTCAGGGTGTTTCTATTTTGATTCTTAATACATCTGCATGATGTATTAAGATAGTATAGGCTTCCTGTAAAAGATTTTTTTTTTTTTTAGATTTCTAAGTATTTGAGACTGATCATTTTATTAAATGATACTCATCTGACAAATGCATACTGATATACTCATGCACCATTACAGATTTATCCACTTATACAACTTGTATCTAAAGTCTGGTGGTTACTTGTTTTACACTAAAGCTGTAACAGGCTGCAAAGGTCAATTATTACTGTTAATTATGTTATATTGATATATATATATCGATATATATATATATATATATTGTATGAATGAAAACAATAAATGGACTTAAACCCTGAAGCTGATGAATACCTAACAATCAACTTAATGTACATTGCACTCTGCTACTTTACCAACTGCAAAAATCCTAGTAGATAAACACTTTGCTCAACTCTGGAGGGCGCCATTCCCCTCTGACTCGACAAGTAAGGATAGTTGACTTTTTTTCTTTTTTTTTTTGTCTAAGTGTTATAGCCATGTAGGCCGAGGCCAGTGCCACCGAGGATAAATTATCCCTGCAGTGCATAAGACATCTTATTTACGGCTACATGGTGGACAATGTGAGCGCTGATTTTAGGTTTGTTTTTTTTGTTGTTGTTGTTGTAGGTAAAGAGCCACCTTTTTTTCTTTTTTAACATCCATAATTTCACCATAAAACTACACTGCACTCTTCAATTTGGGAGTGTAGCATCTCAGACACCATCTTTCTTGACTTACTTAATTTCAATTACCCATTTAAAATGGCTATTTATCTTTTGCTTCTTTGGGTCGACCCAGAGTTTGATGTCTGTTGTGCTGTGCTGTCTGTGCTCTGCTCTGCTCCATTTTTCAAATCACTAACCTCCATTCATCCCAGCAATGCCTCCAATTTTGGAGATTATACTTTCTCAAGCTGGGTTGGTGAGGTTCATGAGGTTCAAGAAGTGTCAGTGAGTTGAACTCATAAATTCCATTTATTAACACTAAAATGCAATGCTGGTCCATTGTCATAATAACACAGCAAAATGGGACCTAACAATTTTCTTTTGTAGGCCTGTATCCAAGTTATGCCCTAAAGAGGGCGATTCCTAGTGGGTCATTTCTTTTAACCGTAGCTGTGTATATATGTACATGCAAGCAGTTAAAAGACATAGAGGAAAACAGCAATTATTTATTCCTAACAAAAACTAGTTTTAAGATGTTACGAGACATCTTTTCAACCTGCTGAAGTAGCGATATAATAAAGTTACTCAAGTGAACATAAAAAATACAGCTCTGTAAAATAATCCTAAACATTTATTTTTTTACGAAAAGTCACTCAAGTAAATTTAACTGAGTAATCGTAGCTGCCCAACTCTGCCTACAAGTGACACAAACAGGAAGTGTAGCTTTAAAGTAAACAAATAATGGAAAGAGAACACCCAAGTTTGCCTAAATTAACTTTTACCGTAATTTTTACAAGCATTAAACCATGTCCCAAATCTCCCTGACTTCAGAGAAGTCAAGGACTGATGTCAATGATAATGGCCCCCCCACAACATGATACCCACCCACAGGAGAGGCAATCATCCACTGAAAGCGACACACACCATTTAGCAGAATGGGACTCCGCTTTGATTTCCAAGTGTTGAGTGTGCTGCAGCAACAAAGCGGTGTTTGGACAGAAGCATGATAGATTCGTTAAAGGGACCGGAGATAATGTTGTGTTGATTCAAAGCCCGATATGTGAATGAGTTTCTGCTCAAGCCTCATTTAAGCTGTGGCTAACAAGATGAGGGCTTAAGAAGCACGGTCATTCAGAACAGCAGCAGAACACGTACGCACACAGACGCACACACACATCCCATTCACCCTAATGCCAGCACAGCATTCTTTCTTAGCAGAATGTAAAAGTACAGGAAGGGGAGGAGAAAACTGTTTCTGGGAATGAATGCCCTCACTTCTGCTTTCAGTTAAACCATCCCAAAAATGTCTGAAGTTGTCTGTCTGGTATTTGTAGCAACTTTGGTAATAATTTCTAATACAGCAAGTACGTCATGTTTTTCACTGTAAAGCATGAGCACATCTATTAGTCATTTACTTCCTGATAAACCGAACCATTTTAAGCAAAATACCAAGAATAACCAAAAAAAAAGGAAGCGTGT
The DNA here is from genome assembly GCA_903067055.1 of Poeciliopsis paucimaculata. Taxonomy (NCBI): domain Eukaryota; kingdom Metazoa; phylum Chordata; class Actinopteri; order Cyprinodontiformes; family Poeciliidae; genus Poeciliopsis; species Poeciliopsis paucimaculata. Next base: position 9,900 of record CAEGAD010100492.1, on the reverse strand, counting down.
TTTTTTTAGAGAAAATGGCACTTTATTTACAGTTTCAAAAATTGAACAAAAGCTTATATTTCCTGCACAAAAATGCTCAGTCTTTTCAGTCATTTGCATGTCTTTTGTATTATTTTCACAAACAGTTATAAATACAGTCAGTGATTTCACAAGTGGTACTGACGTTCAGTGAACACGTTGACTACACGCCTCTAAATAAAGCTATAAAGATTTGTGCACACATACATCCACCATGAAGCAGTGTGAAGCTGTTAAAAGCTCCAAAAGTATTTTTCCTTTCACTTTAACTTAAAACCCTGTGTCACCATATCCGCTTGATATGGCACTGTTTTGTTATTCATTAATTTCACAAGAAAAGCAAAAGAAAATCCACATGAATGTTTAAATTCACATTTAAACAACTTCTGAGAGAGCCAGAAAATCGCTTAAGTGAATAGAGGGTTAAAGGTCACCGTCAGGAGGTGGTCTTCATCAAATGAATCCTCTCCTTTTCTCACTCCCTCTCAAATTTCTTACAAGTCAGTTAATAATAATTCAGATATAAATACACATTTTTTTAAAAACTGATCAATAATCGGAAAGCTCACAAGCTCATAAATTGTTCTAAATGACAGCAGAATGCTAAGTTTTCACTTTTCATAGAAAAAAAACATTTTATGAGGGATGAAATCTGAATTTGATTATTTTTGTATAATATGACTGAAAATGAGCCGAGACTCATATCCTAACCATTTGAACTAAGCATAGGGTACGTTTATGCGAGACTGCTGCCTGGACACTTCCGGTATCTTTGGATGTTGATGGGAAAAAGTTCCACGCCACGGAGATACCAAGCCAGCCGTAGTTGTCATGCCAGGCCACTATAGGGCAATTAGCATTAAATAGAAACACATATGCACTTTGACCCTTAGCTATTACCTCATTGTAAACAGCAAGCTGTCTCCATGAACGAATTGCTCGTGATTTTTAAAAGACAGCGAATTTAAAATGAATGATTCCTGTCACACACAGACATCTATGCAGAATTTCTTTGACTAAAAACAAGAAAAACATGAATTTGCATCGCAGAGAAAACTAATTCTCCACAACAAAGTGGTTTGGGATACCTCAGTGACCAGATTTTGGTTTTGTTTCAGCCGATGTTTCACCAAGGAATTTGAAGCTATTAAGATGTTACCATTTTTATTGCTGATGGTAAACTGTTCCCGATACGAGGACCTCTGAATGATAAGCAGGCAAGAAGTCAGAATGTGGAAATTCAGCAAAGAAGGGGAGATAAATTCCCACCGGATGTATTTAGTCACTTCCAGCATTACTCTTGTACCATCATAGAGTTAAATAAGGCCATAAATAAACGCACAAACTTGGTCTGTGGCATTTTGCCAGCTGATTTAATCAAAGCATAGCAACAGTCCTGTAGTGCATTATAGTGATCACAGTAAAAACAACAACAAAAGAACTTATTCTTGAAAGTTGCTTTCTGACGACCAATTCACTAAAGCATGCAAATGAGAGCAACTTTTTAAGAGTTCAGTGGCATTAAAATACATTTTAGCAGAGCATAAAGAAACAGATGTAATAGAACAGCTTGCAAATGGTAAGCAATGAAACACTAAATAAATATGCTAAGTGGCACATGACATCATGGGCTATGTATTTATTTAAAAAAATAAAAAAAAACTGACTGGAATAAGTCAGGCATGAGAGCTTAGTTCAAAGTATAAACCATTTCCTATGAGCTTTCACATTTGATTGACAGTTTTGGCAATGACTGTGTCCCTTTACCTTCATCATTAAGAATCCATCTAAGTACAAACAGTTAAGAGGAAATAACTGTAATCCATTGCAGCTTGAGTAAAACATGTTCCCTCCAGATACAAAGAGTTCCCGTTACTTTCGCACAACACTGAAACCATCTAGGAGGAAGAGAATATTTCCATTCAAAAAGTGGAACGTATTTCATGTCCGTGATGGGAAAAGGGAGAACCTGCAGCAGCACCAATCTGACTCAGATCGGAGGCACTGCAGCAAATCTTCAACCTGCGAATCCTCAATCCTTCCAAGGGATTTGATTTTACTAACAAAGAGGAACTGTGGTGGGATGCATTGCGCCCAAACGGATAACGTTCTTTAGTTGGTACTTTCCCATCTTCTTCTGTTTGTAATACAAACTGTAGATGACTCCTGCGCTGATTAATAATACAACCGCAGCAATTACTGCAGCACCTATTATGTACGGAATGAAGTTTTCTGCAGAAAAGAAGACAAAAAAGGGAACAGAGATGATTCAAAATACCCAAACAGTTGAACTTCCTTCTTGGAGTGATGTGAGTTCAAGCTAAATAATAATACTGTGGCTCATTTCTCTGAAATGTTAAACACTTTAGAAACTAACCCTGAGGAAGCTCACCTTGGACTGTTACGTCAAATGTAACATTGACAGAGTTCACGTTGTTGCTGACGGTGCAGATATATTGCCCTCCATCCTGGAAATCAACTGAGTCGATTCTCACATCGTTCACACTGCTGTGGCCTTTGTTGGACGGCAGCGTCCAGTTGTAACGAGGTTTGGGGTTTCCTTCAGCCAAGCAGGTCAAATGGAGAGTTTCTCCTCTGATGATGCTGATTGGAGCTGGATGAGCCGGAACCTTCAGCTCAGGTCCATCTGTGTTTTTACAAGAAAGATGGAAACAAAATGGAGTCATTCAAACACATGAACAAAAATCCCAATATGTGGAAAAAACACCAAGATTGATTGTTGGATAAATGCTTCCTCTTTATGTTACACATTTCAAGTCACATCTTTAACCAAACCTTACTTAGCAACTTATGGAATGTTTGCTCAATATACCTTGTAGCTGTAATGTATTTCTGAACACACTGTAAGCTGAGTTTCCACTATAAATGTGCACAAAATGTTGATGATATCTTACTAATGTTGGGGGGGAACATATTTTCGCAATTGTGCTGTTTCATTTAAATAAGAAACACAATTGAAACCCTTGTGAATATCAGTTTGCACAATACGCCGTTAAAAAACACAATTCTCCTTTTACTTCCATCATTTTTGCCTTTTTTGCCAGTAGCAACGACTGATTTTTGATCATGACTCATGTAAGGCGAAAAAATGTTTCCATCACAGTTTTGTAAAATAAGCCAATTAGGATGCAGCCGAAAAACCACCTCACCGTAGCGCCAAAACCTTTTAACAAAAAACCTGAGTTTTATCGTAAGCAAATTTTATTTTCAGAATTCCAATTTGCACAATCATATGCTCAATGAAAATGCAGCAATTGATAATAAAAACTGATCAGTTCCCATTTAAAAGACTAAGTACATATTGATAAGGCTACTTTTTTAACTATTTGACAAATCATTTTATTTGCTCTGTTGCTGATTAAGAATAGTAGAAATTTTCTCAAATATATGTACCTGCATGGGAACATCAACAACAAATCTCTTGCCCACTAAGACAAATGAAATGTCATAAATGGTAAACATTTTTGTCATTAATAGAGAAAGTTACGTTTTGTGCAGGAATAACAAAAAAGAGAAGTTATTTAGTATTAAATGTCCATTTCCTAAAACAACTGTGTTCTAAAATCGAACCATTGTAGAACATGAGAGCAGCTGACACTGATCTCATTTATAGCCTATAATGTTGACAGTATCAACAAGGAGCTTATCTATATTCTGTTTTTATGCAAATAACTCACATTACTTTTTTAAATTAAATTACACCCAAATAATAACAACAATTCACTTTTATTGGTTTAACTGTAAAAATGAGTTTGAAAAGATTTTAAAGTTTCTGCAATGCAACATAATTAGTGAATTTCTGCATTTAGAAAATAGTTAAGTGCTGAAAAACATAGTTCTCTGTGGTCGTTTCTCTGAAATGAGTGAGAAGACAAGAGTATTTGCAGTCATATTTAACAAATACAAGTTTTCACTAGGCTCATTTTCAAATAAAAAGTACTTTTTCAAAAATAACAAAAGGAAGTATTAAAATTAGTTTTTAAGATAACATTAAAAAATCACTCTGTGATGCTCTGATGCAGGATTCTAATCTGAAATGCTGTGTTTTCATTAGATGCAAGTAAAAATTATCATCATTAACAATAATAAAGGTTTGAAAACATCAGTCTCTCTGTAATCCATCTAAAGAATGTTTCATTAACTTTAAATTAACTTTTCAGTAGTCTAATGTATACAGTATGTGTGTCTGTCTCTGAACTTACAATAAATTGTAGCAGTGAGATTGTCTGATCCCACCACTAGAGGGGGCTGTGGTCCTTCAGCTCCCAGTTCCAGCTTGGCTTCACACCAGAACTGGACTCCATTGTCTTCTTTGCTGGTGTTGAAGCTCAAAGAAAATACCTCATTAACTGGTTCCTTCACGGCATTGTTGCTTTTCACTTCACCTAGAGACGTCTGACCTCTGTAAAAGGTCACAATGAGGTTTTTAGCCGGAGCGACGTTCAGAACGTCACATTGCAGGGTGACCTTTGAACCCTCAGTCAGAGGTCCAGAGGAGTTAAAGCTGAAGGCCACACTTTCTGGAGGTTCTGTAAAGGAGAGAATAATAAAAAATAAAAACAATAAGAGCAATACCAGTTAGCAACATCAAGCTGTAAACATTCATGTTTAAAACATTTATACATAAAAATATATATTATGGTGAAAAACTCTCAATGTTTTGGCAACATTAATTAACTTACTGTACACAGTGATATTCAGGGTCGTGCAACACTGATGAATCTCGTTAGTATAGTAGCACTTTGGAGTTACATCCCACTCAGTCATTTGGTCCACTGTCCAGGTCACTGTGCTTCCATTTTTGTCCGGAGTTCCAAGAGACGCTTCCATACTAATAACATTTTCATGTGAGGGAAGACAGGCCTGCTGACAGGCTACACATGTAGCAGAGGCTGGATCACCGAACGTCACCACCAGTCTGGATGGAGTTATCACAGGTTTATCTGAACAGCTGTAATCTGGGAGAAACACAGTAAATATTGAATATCAAATCAGCCATAAAAGCCAACATGAAACAATTACAGATATGATCATTTACAGTACATCTCAGTTTTTGTTTCAAGTCTCAGTGAGATACTTTGCAGGTTAGAACATGCTTTTCATTATTGGCTGAAAATATCTATTCTTATAAACTACAAGCATTTGTTTAGACGAATCAAAATACATAATCACAGATCTAATTAAATTGCAAAGCCATTTACCTGATGCCAAAGAGAAAGATAAGCTAATATATACTACAAACATCTAAGCAAGTTGATTTAAAACTGCTTAGATTAAAGGACAGACATTAAAAAACAAATAATGTCTAGTCACAAACATATTTTACAGTTAATGTTCTATTTTTAAATAAATACTGTTTTGTGTACCTTGATGGCTCGATTTAGGTGTTTTTGTAGTTGTTACAAATCCAAAAAACGGTTTAAATTTCACAAACTGTAACCTGTCATTACTGTGAAATAATTCTGTACAGTTTTCAGCTTCTAAAATGAGATACATGAGATGCGTCTTACAAGAAGTATCTCAACATCTGTCTCATAGGTATTGCTATCAATTGATTGTGAAAAGTTTATCAGATGAATTACTATAGGGCTGTGATTAATCATGATGAATCAATATGCTTAACTTTGTTAGCTTGGAATGTCAAAATGTATGTTTTAAAAAAAAAACATTTTTTGACAATAACCACACCTCTCCATATTTTCAAAACTAAGGCAATTTTTTTCTATTTAAGTCCTTTTGTTTCAAATAATAATGCTAACTGTGCTTCTGTGGAAGGATAATTCACATTTGTAGTAAATTAGCTACATGCTACCTTTGTTTAATCCGCCGGTTTCTGTCTTTCTTTTTGCCTCTGGTCGACTCTATTTGACGTTAATCAGACAGGAAGAAGGGCGGAAAGACACGCGATAAAAAAAATTTAAAAAAAAGAAATTAAAAAAAAAAACTTGGGACGGGATTCGAACACGGTATCACCGTATCGAGTTTTGGAACCTATTTTCAGGGCTCGCGCTCAAACCGCGGTGTTTTTTTTTTTAAGGCCAAATTTTCCAGTCTGAATCTCCTCGCTCATCTTTACACTGGCATTTACCACACAGCATTGTTGAAAAGGTATTTATTAGCAGTAGGCCTATTTGTTTCCTAGTTTAGCCATCCTGACTCAATGTGCTCTTGCAAACAGTTACATTCATGGGGAGGTTAATTAATTGACTAATTCAGTAACAGGACTTATGTATCTTGTTTTTATGTCTTTAAACTCTTTATAACTCTTCTCTGTGTTAGGTAGGGTTAGGGTAAGGGTGCTATATCACAACTGAGGACTTTAACTGTAGATTTTGTTTTCATGTTCTGCTGCTTTGAGTCAGGGAATTTCCCTTTGGGGATAAGAAAAGTTGTTTTTTATTATTCTTTTTTTAAAACTGTTCCACGTTACAGGCTGAAATTACACCACTTTGGTCTGTGCTAATCAGTTAGCGACCTGTAAAATGAAATGACACCATTCAGTTTGTCCTAAAAATAAATAAATAATAAAAAACTCACCACAGCCCAACACATAGAGCCACACAGAGAATTCAGTAAAGAAAGCATCACAAAATAAACAAGGGGAAAACATTTTCTTAGGTTTTAAACCAAGAAAACAAATAATTTTGACACAAAAGTGGATTTAGTGTGGTTTATTATTCACTGTTAATTTTAAGTCAGTCCGTTGGGATCATGTGGAGACGGCCCAGTTGATGATGTCATGGCTCTGACAGGTTCAGTTATAACATTTGAGTAACATGAAGGAACATGTGGATGTATTTTAGGACAACCCTTTGAGATACCCCACCCCCAGCATGACATTAAAGAGAAAAATAAATGAGTCGAGATATCATAAAAAAAGATTCAACTGCATAAATTTATAAAAACAGCATGGAAGTCCACACCAAACTCATCCTCAGGTTCTGTGTCATACATGTCACATGTTCTGGTGTGACAACATGTCAGCCCCAAAACACAGGTAAAACACTTTGTAAAGACGTCAGCTGAAACTGTTGCTATCCACAGCAAGTCGTAATCTAACACGGACTGAAAGGCTGTTCAGTGAGGAAGGAGGGGTGGCTCTGAAAGCAACATGAGTTACTACAATGAATCTTTTTACAAATCTTTGTAGACATGAACTTTTGTCTGGTGAAGCTGAATCTGAAAATTTGGGCCGGGAATTGCTTTTGGAAAAGAAACAAAACTAAAAGCTCCATTCTAGCTGTGAAATCTAGCAGTGGCAGCATCATGGAGGACATGAGTGAAGGAGCTATTGCTGCCATTAGCTCTTCAGCATTAAAATGACTCCTGCTTCACCATTTTTGCTTTCAGACGGAAAGATTGCTGCAACTTGACAGACTTTGAGAGCTTATTTTTGGACAAGGCAGTTCAAACTGCTTTACATCAGAAAAACACAAAAGATGAAAACTCTTTACTTACTGCAGCTCCTCACGCAGCAGAGGAAAGTGGTGAAGAAAGCCGCCAGCAGAACAAAACTGGAAAGCATTTTTTTGTCTTTTTTCTCTCTCTGGCAGTTTGTGAAAAACAAATATTGAGGTCTGGAAAGGAAATGTTCCCTAAGAGTCAGGAGCTAAACATTGATGTTTTCACTCGGTTTTTATGATAATCTTGGGTGAGACATGGGCTCAGTGTGTTTCCTCAGCACACATCCGGCCTCTGACCTCTTACCATGATGTGAATGTGGCCAGGATGTGAAAGTGAAAGTGTTGCTCGTTGAGATCATCTCCTAATGCAAAGTTGTTCATTTATGAACATTATTTTAAAATTGCTGTTATCCATCAAAAAAAAAAAGGAAAAAAAAGTACATTTCCTGTTTTTTTGCTTCACAGCCTCTCGGTCTGTAAGTAAAAGTGATTGCAGTAATAGATACCAGCAGACCCCAGAGACAGGATAGGAAAGATGTCCACATCCACTTCCCGGGGATGTTTATCAGGAAACTGTCATTTTCGATATGAAACCAAACCGTTTCTGCCTGATCACCGCCTGCCACACAAGCAGACATGAAGGGAAAAACAAGACAAACAGAAGGAATGTGCAGCCCTTTGCATCAACAGAAAGAAATATCAGTAGTGTCTTGCAGTTTAGTACAAGTGTCAAGGAATGAGGTAAGTAAAAAGTATCAGGAGATATTTAGAGTCTTAGTTTAAATCTTAGTGTTTTGTTGGGGTTTTTTTGTTGTTGTTTTCAATAGAACTGAAACATTCTGATCTATTAGTGCGTCTAAAAATACAAGAAACTCGTATAAAAGTGCAATATTTCTTGTCAGTCATCTCAAAAAGTGGAGCTAAAATATTTCCTTTGGAATCATTACACATACATGTCAAGCCTTTGTTTCTTGTTATTTTGATGATTATGTCTCACAGATCATGAAAACTCAAAATTCAGACTCAGAAAATTAGAACATTTTGTCAGAAAGAGAGAGAGAGAGAGAGAGAGACTCCTTTAGGTGATGTTATAAAAACTAGGTATCAGAACATAATTATCACTCAAAAACGTATTAGAAGTGGTAGAAAAGTGCTGTTTTACACATCAATAGTTTCAATAATAGAAACCATGCAGCAGGATAGGAAAGCAGAACATATTAACACAATTAGGAGAAATCTTAAAAAAGAGCTGAGCCAAATGAAATGTAACTATACATGGAAATCTCTTCAGACACATCACACCCTGAAAGTCAGAACTGCTGACTTTACTGACTTCAGTTTATCAGTGCATCTTAATGAACTCCGACACAAACAAACGCAGAGACTAAAAGCGTCAAGCAGAGATTGAACCTGCTGAAGTTCCACCTGGGAGCATCGCCGGTTGGCTGAGAGGTCGTCTCCAAATCGGCTGGGAAACAAAAATAAAGAGTTAATTCGCTATTCATTATTACTATCATAGAAAAGTTATATTAAACTATTATTTGCATTTCTCAGTGAGGATCTAAATATTAATAAAACATCTGTATTGGCTACACTGCTTTGAGAAATTTCAACTCTTGAAATATCATAAGCAGTATGAAAGTTGAAATTACAAAATGATGCAGCAGAAGTCTGCAGAAGAAACTCAACTATTTTGGCGTAGGAATTGCTGAAATTGGTGAAAGTGCATTTCACTGCGGCGGCAGTGAAATGCAGTAAAAAATACAAAACATTGAATAATAATAGAGAAACAGTGAGAATGGTGGATATCAAATCTTTATCTTAATCTTGGATTTTGTCTGGAATTCATGTTGTAAAATCTGGCTGTATTGTATTGTTGCATTTGATTTTAGATATTTTCATATTTATCTCAAATATCTGAGTCCAAACAGAATCTCCCAAACAATGCAGCTCATACATTTTTAAGTTAATATTCAGTCATATTGTCAATAATCATTTTATTTGGTTGATGTTTACTTTATATACAACTTGGAAACATTTAAAAACCTTTGCTTTACTCTGTCATTTTCTGGCTGATGTAAATACTTATTGCATAATTAAAACTCAAAAACATGTTTAATATATCTGCAGAGTTTATTAAATGCATTTTTTAAATTTAGATAAAGATTTTAATAAAAAAAACTTCTAAAGTTCTAGTTGTCTTTTATCATGAAATCACTCAGTGCTTCCCATTTTTCTCCCAAACAGAGGCTTTATTGTAGAATCATACAGTCAAATGACTAGTTAATACCTTCTGTCTTAAAATGTCACAAAAGCTGAATTGAGGTGATTCATTTCTTACCTTGTGTACTGAACCAGTGAACTGTGACAGTGGCCTCCTTTGATCCCACCACTAGAGGGGGCTGTGGTCCTTCAGCTCCCAGTTCCAGCTTGGCTTCACACCAGAACTGGACTCCAT